>JAPKLY010000096.1:287445-299439 GCA_026898435.1 Prunella vulgaris
ACTATCTGCCTATAGAGGATCTCAAAGGACGCCTTTGATCTCAACAGTCTTGCGAAAGCAGCTCAACCAAATACGCCCTTTGTCTCAGAAAGTGCCTTTCACCAAGGAAACAAAGGATGTCTTTTGTCTCTGAAACTGCCTTTTCTCCAAGAGGTATAATTCACTAAATCCCTTAGTTCCGCATGTTTAAGGCTTTACGTGGTATTATTTGATCATATGTTTTGCATGCAAAGCCTGTTGTTGGGTATACAATTATTTGATTTAATTATCTTAAAATCATGATATTAATTGTAGGTTTAAATTTGTATTTAGCGTAAATCCCGAATAGATCCACGTTTAACTCCCCAACATGTTATTTCCATATATATATAAATGGCGGCCGAGAAACGTCTAGGTGCTTGGCAGCACTCGATCGTCGACGTTTAGGCCAAATCGCCGAGAAAAATTCGAAAACATACTGTCGCTAGCCAGACCGCCTTAGCACCGTCTAAACAATCATTACTTTTTTTTTATTTCATATTTCAAATTAATAGTTAAAATTAAACTTAAAAGATATAAATTAAACTATTAAATTACTAAAAAATGGATATTTAATTGAAATACTTCGTAATTTATTTTTTTCAATTTTAGTATTTCATGTAGAAGTTGGTCAATGTCTTATTATCATAGTTTTTAACATTTTGTGAAAAATATATTTGGTTATTAACTATATTTTTAAATTTATAATTTATTGTATAATGTGCATTTTTATTAATACTCTCTCCGTCGCAAAACTACTTTCCCACTTTTCTTATTTGGACGTCCCAAATCTACTTTTTTCACACACCTAAAAAGGAAACTTTTTATACTCACAAAAGTCAACAAAATACAATTTTTCTTATTTTATTATTTAACTTTACACTCACATACTCATTTTTCCTTGGTTCGCGTGTCCAGGACTACTATGAAAGCAGTCCTGGAACAGAGCGACACCATTTGCACCCTTGGTTATTGTAAAAACAAATGTTAATAATAATATATATAAGTTATTGAAAAAGTGTTAGTATATGGTGAAATGTGTATTAATACATGAGCAAAATTGGTACCAACATTGAAAACAAAATCTAAATTTAAAGAGATGAAGAATTAATTAAGAATCTCATATTACTAATTATTTTGTGAGAGGGTCTCTTATACAATATTGCACGATGTAATATATACAAAAAAAGGTAAAATTTGAAAACTCGCGGGTCAATATGTCTAAGTAACAAAATTCGCGGATCTTGAACGGGTCTGGTCGAATTTGGGCAATTTTCAAATTCCAAGATTTTCGCTCCTAGCTGGTGATACTGTATGAGTAAATTTATGTTACTATTAAGTTAAAATGTGTGCTACTGTAAGAATAAATGTTATTTTTTTACATATATTTATTTATTTTTGTAGAAACAAATATTTTTAATATAATGTAAGATCAATATGTGTATTATTATAAGAAAAAATATTAGTTTTTCATAAATATTTATTGATTTTTATAGAAATAATTATTTTTTAAGATGTAGTATCACACATTTTACCTTTCAGTAACACACATGTGTTCATGTAGTATACATTCTGGGACTTCAGATATATAATAACACATGTAAGGTAATATTACATTAACAACATATTATTAACATAAAAATCAATAAAAAAAATAAAATAAAAATTAAGAAACACATATTTGTTCTTGTAAAAATATATATTATCCTTATAGTCACTTTAAAAGTACAAAAAATTAACTTTTTAAGATGTAGTAACACACATTTTGTCTTACAATAACAAACATATGTTCATGTGGTATACATTTTGGGAGTGCCGAGATAGTAACACATGTAAGGTATTATTACATTAACAATATATTATCAACATAAAATTAATAATAAAATGAAAAATAAATTAAGAAACACACATTTGTTCTTGTAAAAATACATATTATCCTTATAGTTACTTTAAAAGTACAAAAAATCAACCTTTTAAGATGTAGTAACACAAATTTTGCCTTACAGTATCATACATATGTTCATGTAGTATACATTCTGGGAGTGCCGAGATAGTAACACATGACATAAAATTAATAATAAAATGAAAAATAAATTAAGAAACACATATTTGTTCTTGTAAAAATACATATTATCCTTATAGTTACTTTAAAAGTATAAAAATAAACTTTTTAAGATATAGTAACACAAATTTTGTCTTACAATATCATACATATGTTCATGTAGTATACATTCTGGGACTGACGAGAATTTTTCCTTGAAAATTTTATTGGATTCAATTTGACCCGCTAAAGATCCACAAATTTTCATTTGGATATATTGCACAGGTCGGGTATGGTGCAATATTGCATATTAGACTTTGCATTACTTTATAAGGATTGTAACACATGATTGTCATTGTAATAAGGGAAATTGTTTCCAAGGTACATAATATTTGTGTTTTTTACTTTAAGCTCAGTAGACTTTTTTCATTACTTCTAGTCCAGTTGACCTATAATTTTGTAGGTCTCTCGTCCACCTTACAACCTACTACCTACTACCCATTCCACCTAATACACTTATTCAATTTTTATTTATTTTTTTGCTTCTTTATTCTTTGATAATATCAAATCAATGTTAAAAATTTCAAAATCTTATTATATGCATTTCATATTTACATTTAGTTATAGTATTATATTTTTTTCTAACACATTTTATATTCATTTTATATTTCACAATTTTAATTTTAAAACAATTACTTTTTATGAATTCATTTTTATTTTTCAGTAATACTAAAAATTAAGAGTAAAATTGAAAATATATCAAATTAACGAAATATTCATAAGTTCTTAAAAATAAAATAAAAGTTCAAATATTTATAAAAATAATTCAAATCTATTGTTTGTCAAAATTCAATTATAATATTTGTTCAAATGAATTTTATTGTTAAGTAACATAAGCTAAACATGAATTACTTAAAGTTCAAATGCTCGGAACTATAATTCAAATTCATTAATTGTCAAAATTCAATTATAATTTTGAATCAATATTTTTTATTGTTCAGCAATATAAGTAAAAAATTGAATTACATTATATTTCACAGCAATATTCATAAATGCAAAAAAATAAATAAAAGTTTAAATCAAATAATTGATAAGTTTAATTTCAAATTGCTTGCAAGTTCAAATTTATTTTAATTCATATTAGCAAGATTATTTGAATTCAGTAATCAAAGTTTCCAACCCAGAGTCCTCTCACTTTTAGGATACAAATTTTTTAAACAAATTAATGAGAATAAAAACAACAGAAATGGAAGTGGAAATATGTAAAAAAAAAATTAAAAAAAATAACTACAGACATATAAACCAACAGGTTTGATTTTTCTTAAATAAATAGTGATGAGGCCTCCCCCAAGTATCTTGTTTGGACGCATACCATTTCGGGGTAATATTATCTTGATTTGGGCGCATTTCATCTTGATTTTGCTTAAATTAATATTGATGAGGTCTCCTCCAACCAGGTTTTTCTGAACAAGTTCCAAGAAGCATTGAGATGCCCAATCCAATAAGGGTCCATTTGGTAAACGGGACCTAATGAATTAATTGGAATTGAATTACACAGGATTGGATTGGGTAGAATTATTATGTTTGGTTTGTAGGATTTGTGTAGGATTAAGTAAAATTATTTTATGTTTGGTTTGAAAGATTATGACAGATACATATATAAAATGTCATTTTTGTTATTATGTTTCTTACAAATTTACAAACATATATCTTTATAATATTAAACAAAAATCAAAACAAAAACCTTAAATTCGGGGTTATAAACGCAGAAATATGAATATAAATTCTAGGGTTGAAAGTTGATTTTCCAAGCGGCATATCCACATCCGTCACTCGCCGGTCGTCCCACAAGATACATATCTAACACTGCCTGCACTTTAACCTTGTATCCAGGTCGTAATCGTCTCCTCCTTCAACAAATAGTACCCACAAATCCTCCCCTTCTTACCGAAAAAGAGAAACGGGTCGATTAAATTCAAAAACGATGATAAAATAAAAAACAAAATTAAAATTAAAAAATAAAACGTTCCTTCAATTTGAACGGCGGACGGATGGAGGTAGTTCCTCGATGTTCGCAAATCAGTGGCCTTCAAATCCTCACCAGAATCCGAAGAGCGAGAGAGACATAGACAGAGACAGAGACAGAGACGAAATGAGTTGAAATGTTCTTCAAACTTTGTAATTAGGGTTTCATGGTATTTTAATAATTTTGTTGATATAAAAGGGTAAATGAGTAAAATTAAATGGAAAACTAAGGACAAAAGAGTAAATTTGATGTTAGGACTAATGTGTCTCACCATTACCCCTGGGACCAATTTATCCCAACAACTCATGACTAATTGGGACTATAATCCCAATGGGATTAAATCCAACCATTATTGTCCCACCAAGCAAACTAAATATTAGAGGGGACTAAACCAATTGGGCCTGTGTAGCAACCAGACATGGCTATCTGAACACATTTCGCTCTGTTCATTGACAAGAACCACGGATCAAGATATTAATTAGAAAATAAAATTTGAGGGGAAATTAGGGGTAATGTTGGGAGAATTACCTCTGTTGCACCGGAAAACCATCACCACTCCACCGGCCGCCGTCGCTCCTTGCCTGCAACCAATAACCACCGGTCCTCGCCTGCACCCAACAAATGAGACATACAAAACCGCCGCCACTCCATCGGAAAACCTGTAACCGCCAGTAGATGCGAAGGCCTCACGCCCTGTTCATAATCAACACCAGAAATTCATCGCACAACCACCACGACACCATTGCCAAAACCTTTTTGTTTATTTTTTTGTGGAAAGAGAATTTTTTTAATTTAGAAAATTTGAAATGAAAATGAAGAATGATGCAACCTGATTATACTATTGAGAGAGAGAGAGATAGAGGGACGTGACACACTCTGAAATTGCCAGTGGGATTACCCTCTACTCTACCCCCACCTCCCCACACTAGTGGTATTTTTGTAATAAAATAACAACTTTTTAAGTTGGGGGTAAAAAAGAATTTTGGGATGGATGGAGAGTAAAAAAGTGTTATATGATGGATGAAGAGTAAAAAACCCTTGCAGTAATACATATATGTCCTTATTGTAATACATTTTAGAATAAGTAGTTTTCTTTTTGTCTTGATGTGATTGACAAAAAAATTAATTCAGTTTATCTGTTTAGGATCTGCAAATTTTAATTGACACCACTTTTTTTTCAAATCTTGAGCAATTAATTTTCTAACTCCGCAATCTGTCGTTACTCGTTAGACTTTTATATGCCAATTCAACTTGGCCCAAATCGAGTTGATTGGTCAAATTGGTAAGATTTTCATTTATACTGTATTTTTTTCTTTATTTTGAAAATTAAACTTGTAATTAAACATGCATTTGGTTGTTTATATCTAGGTTCCTTGCTTATATATACATTCCTATAGAGCATAATTCTGTACTTAAAATTCTTTATTTACAAACTACAAAATGTGGGACTAATTAAAATGTAGATCATGATCATTTTGACCAATGCTTTCATACACCCTGATATCACTTTAATAAATATACACACAAATTCATATCTAGATAAATTTATTAATTTTAAAATAGTTTCAGAATTAGTTGTCAAAATAGATGGAAAAAATCTATTTTAATAAAATAAAGCCAGTCGGTAGTCAAATGTCCCACTGGTGAGGTGGTGAGTTTTCACTCGGGATATAGATATTTGACTCATTAGGTGGCACACCTTTATTCATCCTTTTGTCTTGATAACGTGCAACCTCAGAGTCTTTTATTCCAACCGGCTCTCTGATTTTCGACTGGAGGGGACATGATGTGACTCTCCAGTCATGATGTGACCACAGTCACGAGTGCACTGTTGGAGAGCGTGTGTTGGGGGCGTGCCACGCTAATTTTCAGATATGCAGAGGTCTTACACAGTGCATGTAAGTTCATATACTCTAATGCATAAATGGTTGTTTACTCTTCACACCTTCATTTATAAATTTGTAATGTTAAAAGACTGCACAGATTCTGAGTTGTTGGTTAGTCAATGGATGTTTGTTTACAGAGAGATTGAAGATTATTGAATGTTAACTTCCTCATTTTCTTTCTCTTCTTTGTACCTTGTGAACAATATTTAGTCGATCATTAATTGATGATGGAGAGAAATTCAGTATATATGTACAGAGGTTACAACAAACTCTACAATTAGTGGGAGTATACATGGAAGGAATAATAATTGAAAATATATGGTCAAGTAAAATTCTCCGCTAATTACTCATATTATCACTCCTATTATACCTGAATTGTGATTATGACAGATATAGAGATAGAGAGGGTTGATAAATGAAATCGGATTGAGAGAGAGATATACTAAGTTTGGGGTGCCCACCACTTTAACATTGACCAAGTAAAAAGAGAAAAAAGAACGTGACATTCTTATTACCACACCATTTCAACCTTGAGTGAAATAGCAGAGAAGTCTCCATTCAATCAGACGAAGCCATCCACCGCCACAATCTGTTGGATTTACACCTAACCCGTGACCAACACGAACATGAATACTAACCTATTAATTAATGCAGCAGAAATGATCACGAACCCGTTGGTATCCTCGTATTGTTCCTTCTCCAAATTCCAGTTGTTCTGTACTCAGAGTCCTGTACACAAAATTGTATGTGTACGATTATCCACGAATTGGTAATGTTAGGAATCAAAATAGGTTTGATTATCTTTGTGAATTTTGTTCTGAGATGAGAGTTAATCTTAGAGAATTGTTTATTTATTGTACTTGTCTTGGGAATATTGTAGATAATTCTTATTCTCTGTTCTATTCTCATACGTATATTTCCAAAAGTATAATAGGAGTTAATAAAATTAACTCCTATAACAGTTAAATAACTACCTCCCATTTTATCCACTTCAAATGTGGAATATATATAATAAATATATATATATATATGAATAAATACTAATATCCAATATTATTTACATCTCTTACTCACATATGAAGTTTAATGATCTCTAACATATTTCCTTCATAAACCACATTCTTATTCAGACAATACCTCGTGTGACCCACTTGGTCAGAGGTGATTGCTCGTGTAAGAGAGCCAATCATAACTTGTCGACATACATATTATACATGATTGAATTACATATAATTTATAAAACACTGACAATTACAATTTAAACTGTCAATTAACACCTTTAACATTCAAATCGAATTGCATTCAATCATATGTAAACTAAAAAACTCTAACATGTTCCATGAACATATCACTTAGTAATATGTTTGGTCAAAAGGATTTGCAACCATTAATCGACTAGAAATGTATCTTAGAATCACTTTGTTTATTGACTGAATCACTAACAAAGATTGGACTTTGTATTGATATATTTGGTTCTTCCTAAATATTTGGCATTCCTTGTGTAAGTCATGATTGCTTAATCATCATAATGAATCGACACAACTCCCACTAGAGTGTTTGTATCCTCCAAAATTTTAGGAATTTATACAACTAAATAATATTTCTTATACTGTAGAAAAAAAAACACACATAGCTCAACATCCAGTGCGAACAGTGTTATGCAAGTTTAATGCTTGCTACACTATGAAGTTGCTCCATAGTTGAGCAATAAGACTTAACTGGAAATTGATTTTCGTTTCAACTAAATCAACACTCAAATCCATGTCTATATACTCAGTCAGTGTCATTTAGTTTCCTTGATAATAAAAGAAATAATCTACAGTCCATTTTATTTAGATATCTGAAAAATCCTCTTAAATATCCCAGGAATAGAAAAAATATATGTCAGGTAGACCAATGGCATAACAGACGTCTGATTTGTGTATGGTACTTTGAACAAATATTTCTTTTCTTCTTGAGTCTCGGGACACATATCTTCCCTCAAATACTCTCCTCTACAACATGAGTATCCAGTGGCTTGCAGATGTCCATCTTTGAATGTTCAAAGACTTTCTTGATCTAAGTCTTATAAAGACACTTAAAAAATTTCTTTGAACGCTCCTCATGGGTCTTACCATCAATTATGTACACCGCCTTGCCTTTTTCATTTTGGAATACTCATTATTATTTCCGACTAACAATATTTCATCCACATACAAAGATAGAATCACAAAACAATTCTTAGAACGTTTAACTTTAACACATGGTCTTCATTTTCTCTAAACAAAGTTGAATGAGATAATCATCGAGTGAAATCTCAAAACACCACTGATCTCGAGGATAACTAGAGTTTATAAGTCGACTTATCAATTTATGAACTTTATCCTCTTTTTCTTGAAGAATAAATCCTACAACACTATGTAGATTTCATCTTCTAATTCTCCCACTGAGAAAAATAGTCTTAACGTCCATGTTTGCCAAAATCGTGTATGATTTCCACGCAAGTGTACGTGGTCGTTATTTTCGTGGCAAGTTAACCAAGTTAAATATCGAACACAGGGAAATGATGCGATATCAAGCAAGTTAAATATCGAACATTGGCACCTGTCAATTTCTTGGGAACAAACTAATCTCATGGTTCTCAAAGAAGCAGAGTTCAGTAGCAACAAGCACCACTGAAGCTGAATACATGGCTGCTGGAAGTTGTTGTGCTCAAATCCTGTTGATAAGGCAACAACTAACTGACTACAACATCTAGGCTAATGAAGTACCCATCTTCTGTGATAACAACAATGCAATTGCAATATCACAGAACCCTGTGCTTCACACAAGATGCAAACATGTGGATATAAGGCATCACTTTATCAGAGATCATGTGGAAAAGAAAGATGTATGCCTTGTGAAAATCCACACTGACAAGCAAAGGGCAGACATACTCACAAAACCTCTGGCTGAAGCTAGGTTTCATGAGTTATCAGTGGAGTTAGGTCTACTTGATCCTGATTCAGGAGCTTGATCAGGCTACTAAACTCAGAATGAATCAACCTTCACAGATTCACATGATACTAATCAAGGGGGAATGATCAAGTAATAACAGTGGACTCAGCTGATAAAGTCCACTGATACTCTCAGAACCCCTGATAATCAGTGGAAGTTACTCCACTGATTAAAAGAAAGTCCACTGATAGTAATTGGACTGAATAAAGTCCACTGAGAACTCCACTGAGACAACCTCTGTCTGGCGGTTACTTTATTGGTAACCGTGCCTGCGGCGCATTTAATGTGATAGTAAGTGTGCAGTAATTCTCGGGGGATGAAGTGAGAAGGATTTTCTCATGAAAAGACCAGATTATAACTTCCATATCTTTAAATCCCAGCCCTTGATCTGATTCATCTCACTTTCTACGTTTGGTAATAATTACAAATTACTTGGGAAGTTAAATCACTTTATCTTCCAAATTATTACTTTCATCTCAACCATAGATCAGGTTTCTCTTGATTTAATCCCCACCCTTGATTTACAATATAAATAACTTCCACACTTAGCAGTTTCTCACACGATTTCATTACTCTCAAACCTTCAAGCCTTCAAGCCTTACTATCCAACCCAAATCATTCTTCAACCATCCTTCTTCTATCAAATGGCCCAGATTTACATAGACTACAAAGAACTTTCCAACAATAAAAACTTTTGGTATGAACCAATAGTTTGTTTTTCCAACCCTAAAGTCCTTTCTGATCCCAACCTTTATCATATAAGAAGAGCCTTTGAACTAGTCAAAAATGCTGGTCTTAGCAGATTCTTGTCTAAAGGCCCAGAAAAGTGCTATGACAGACAAGTCCTTGAATTCTTTGTTGAAATGGAGAAAAGCCATACTTCCAGCAGATCTGCAGTTATGATAGAGAAGAGTGAACAGAAGAAAGATAAGAAAGAAAAGGAGGTCATTGTGCCAGTGATGAAAAGACACAAGTTTGTGCTAAGACAGGAGGACTTGCATGATATATTTGGGTTGCCAAATGAGGGTTTGGACCCAGGGACATATATGGTGGGAGAGGAGGAGCAGTTCCTGGCAGCAATCACTAAGAAGAAGGAGCAATATGTCCCCAACCTCAACAAGAAGTTACTCAAGCCTGAGTTTGAAGTATTGGCAGAGATTGTTGGGAAATGCATCCTGGCAAATCAAGGAAGCATTGAGCAAGTGAGCAAGATCAAACTGAGGCTGATGGCAGCCATTGTCCACACCACTGCAAGGGTAAAGTTCAACTAGCATGGTTTCTTTATCTCAAATCTGAGGGAGGAGAGGAGTAAGCTTAAAGAGATCAAAAGAAGGCTGGTGATAGAGCACAAGTTGTGCTATGCATCGAAGGTTTCTCTCATTCTTGAGGCACTGAACCTGAAGTACACATTCCCTGACATAAGACCCTGGAACAAGGCTAAGATCTTGTTTAATTCTGAGAAACTGTTAGAAAAAATGAAGGTGGAGATTCCTTCCAGGGAAGAGAGAAAGGAGGCCACTCTGACTAAAGAATCTGCAGAAGAGAGTCCCACTGTGGACATTAAGAAGAGGGCACTGAAGCCCAGTGAGAAAGGGAAGTTCCACAAAGAAGAAGAAATGGAGAAAAAGAAAATGAGACTAGTGAAGAAAGCCTTTACTGAAAGCAGGGCCATCAGCAGCAGTTCTGAGACTTCCACCACTCACTCCTCTGCAGAAAAGTCCACTGAGGAGGAGGAAGAAGGAACCCCCATTCACATTCTTGCCGCCACTGCCCTGAAGGGGATTGAGGAAGGGCAGGAGGGTGAGGAAGAAGAAGAAGAAGAAGAAGAGGAGGGGAAGGAAAGTTCAGAGGAGACTGATGGGGAGGATAGTGAATCAGAGGACAGAGCTAGAAGGAAAGAAGCCTCTGAGGACTCTCAAAAGTCCATTGAGGAAGCCAAAATCACATCTGAACCCACAACTCATGAAAACCCCACTGAAGGCTCTCAACAGCCTGAAAGTGAAGCCAAAACACAACCCCCTATCCCACAGGCCAGTGACATTCTACCATCAATTGAAGTAGCAGATGAGGAGGAGGTCCAGTACACTTACTTGGACTCTCTGAAGGAGGAGGCCAGCTTTGAGATTGAGCAACTATACCCTGCCTTAAACTCCCATCCAACCCTCAAGGAAATCTTTGAGAGGGTCAGGCTACTGGTCAAGATAAAGGATGGCTACCTTTATAAACTGTTGGAGGCAGTGAAGGGGAAAGAGGAAGCATACTGGAGAAAGGAAGAAAGAGATGTACTTGAGTTTGCTCAAGTGAAGAAAACAAGCCTGTTATTGGCTGAATGGAAATTTGGCAAACTGGTTGCCAAGAAGCTGGAGGAAGCAAGACTGATTGAGGGGCCTAAGGATAAGTCAACTGAGGATCAGAACAAGGATGGATTAAGTGAAGGAGCCAACCCAACTGAAGGGGGTCAGGCTGGTGCGAGTCAGGGGACATCCCAGGCCAATGGGAGTCAGGGCACTGGAGGACAGGCTATTGAAGATCAACTTGAGCCACAGGGGACTCAAACAGAGGTTGTGCCTTCCCCTGACGAAACACCAATTGCTCAAATAGTAGGAGTAATTCAGACTGTTGTTAAGGCTGCTGTAGAGCCTAAGTTTGATGGGAAAGAACTTGAAAGCCTGACATGTAATACCCCGAACCAAATTAGATTTTTTTTTCTTCTATCTATATTACATTTCATGTTATTATATTTTTATATGTTTTCTTGATTGATCTTTTACTCCTTTGAGGACACTAAATTTTAAAAAGAGTGATTTCTACTTGACGGTTGGTTCAAAACCAGAACCGGAAGCACTCCTAGCACCGTAACTATGAATCAAATACTAATAATCATTTGAACGAATGAAATAAGATTCTAAAAGGGATTTTAAGACCCTTTGGGTGTAAAAGATTTATAAAAAATAAAAACCTAGATGTTTGTAGCCAAATGTCAAACCGAAAACTCTAAAATTTGAAAAACTTCGATCCGATGAGTAATTGTGGATCTTTATTAGAAC
>JAPKLY010000096.1:309439-395035 GCA_026898435.1 Prunella vulgaris
TGAAGGAGTTAAAATGTTGGTTGCATGGTAGTTATGAAATTGAAAATATAAGTGAAAGCATGCACACAAATCACACACTTTATGCACTGACCTCGAATTTCTTACAGAATTCGGACCTCATATGTTATAAATTTTTGGATGATGTTTATATGGTTGGAAACTAAATCAAGTTATCTTTCATTTGAATCTAGTTTGAGCATTTTTGGAGTTTTCATTAATAAGTTATGAATTTTCTAAAAAAGTGTGGCAAAATGCCCCTTATTTCTAAAGTATGGATTTTCTGGGAGTAATCTGTTCATGAAAGAATTCTTTTAAAAATTTTATAAATTACTACATGAAGTTAAGTATCTTCATGATTTATTTCACAATTTTTGGAGATGTGTAAATATTTTTACTAAAATTATTTCGAAAGTTGCTCATTTCTGGAAAATTCTGGAACAATCTGCCATGTTTTGGAAACTAGCCTAGAACTCATATTTTCCTAAATCAAATGATATAAAATAAATTTTATATGTCATTTAAACTTGATGGGTTAGTCACTGTAAAAATTTCATGATTTTTGAATGAGTTTTGATATTTTTAGAAAATTCTCCAAGTTGGTATAAGTGTGGGTCAACATGCAAACTGCAGTACTTGAATATTGTTGATTATGTGTTATTTCCTTGTTAGAAGGAAAACAAATATTTTCCCATGAGGAAACTAGTCTAAAGCCTTGGTGAATTCTATGTGAATGCATGAGTTATGTGAATGGCATGATATTTAGTGTTGATTTTAGATTAAGGACCATATGTTTCTTATTTGCCTTGAGAAAGGAAAATACGAAGAACCTTATAAAATCCTAACAAAGTTGAGTATGCTAAATGTACCTAGATAAGAACCTCAAGCTACTAATTACCATAAAACATTTTATTAACTTCTTAAGTGAACAAAAATGCTAAGTAAAGTGTATGTCCTTATCGGACTAATTGTATAAATCTTAACAAGAATTCTTAAACATTAATAACTGAAATACAACGAATTGTGTTAGGTCTAACTGTGCGAACGGTGATGAGAATTTCTGGTGAAAGAAACGGTGATTGTTTTGCAAAAAGGAAAGCGTTTAAGGTGGGTGACATTTACTGTATTGCCTTGAGTACTATATGGACTGTTGGTGTATGCGGATGAAATGCTGTGACCTTCGGGTCTATTTACGAGGTTATTACCCAAATGCCTATGATAACAGGTATCTCAAATGATACGTAATGGTCTGGCTTGTGTAGTTAGGCGCCATGGTGGAAAAGGGCCTACGGGCTATATGATAACAGGTATCTTAAATGATACGTAATGGTCTGGCTTGTGTGGCTAGGCGCCATGGTGGAAAAGGGCCTACGGGCTATATGATGAATGATGAGTCTTTGTGGCTATGAATATGTTCTTATAAAAATGATATGTTTGTGTACTGTCAATCTATATAGTAGCGTACAGGTTGCCCACACTGAGAATTCAAATCTCACCCCCGTATTTTTAAATCCTTTTTCAGGTCTCGATGACGGGGAGTTTGCACCAGTGGAGGAGTGATACTACTTCCCTATCAAAGTGTTTTAAATTACTCGTGAAAACATGACTAGTACTTTTAATATGACTTAACTAATATGCCGAGGCGATAAACGTTTATAATTTCCTCGATGATGGTGTGTAATACTTATTAGAACTGTCTATTTTTGTGCCAAACTTTTATAACGATCGTGTGTGTGATATTTTGAAAATGGCCACTGCATTTTTATAACCTTAATGTATGCTTCCGCTGTTCATGTGATGTTACTTGTAGTTTTCAAAAAAAAAAATTATTCCGGATTTTTGGACATTAAGTGATGACTCAGGTTTCTAGAATGCCAAGAAACATTTTGGAAAACTGGGGCGCTACATGACAGGCAAAGTTGAAAACATTGAGGTTATGATGGAGGAGCAATCAACTGAGACAGTTGTGCTAGATGAGCACCTTGATCAGGTAAAGGATTCTAACTTGACTCTCATTACTAATCTGTCAAGTAATGTGGATCAGATGGGGATGCATCTCTCCAAGGAGATCAATGACCTGAAGACCAGTGTAGAGCAAGAAAGGCAGGCTCATGCACAGGCCATTGTAGCTGTCAGACAAGAAAATAATGAAGAAATAGAGAGGTTGATCCAGGCTACCATCACAGCCATGGCAGGTGGCCTGATGCTTCGGATGACTGAATATCTGACAAGGAGGGAAAATGCCCTGAAAGAATAGGTGGAAACTCAGGTCAGGCAGGCACGTTCAGTGCTTCCCACTCAAGCGGCCACAAATCTTATTATTGAAGAAAAATTAAAGCCCTTCACAGACTTTGGAGTGGATGCTGCCTTTCACCTGAGGGCCCTCAATGAGGAAACTGAACACTGCCTTATCAACCTGAGAATAGTGGAACAGGATACAGCCAAGCATTCGGTTGCTCTTACTGAACTCTCAAGGAGAGTTAGCAAGAAGGGGGAAAATAAAGAAGGCAGACAGGTCAGGCCACTAAGAGGACCACCAGTGGGCAAGGGGCCTGACCCTGAGAAGTTTGTGTCAGATGTTAGGCAAGAAGTGGACATGCTTGTCAAAGAAGGAGAGCAGGCCACTGCTCATGAAAAGAGAAAAGGGATGGCTGACCAAGGAAGGAAAACCAGGCTGTCATGAGCCAAGGATCAAATTCTAAGGGAGAAAAGGCAGAGAAGTGAGCAAAGAAGTGGGAGTGTATCTGATACTCAGAACACTAAGAGAAGGAGAATTATGGTTACTCAGGAAGAAGAGGAGGAAGTGAGATAACTAGCTGTTGAAAACCCCAACCCTATAGCCCAACTTGCACCAAGTCAGCCTAAAGGTGCAGTCCACTGAGGAACTTTTCAGGCCACCAACTCTCAGTCCCCTGGCCCAGACTGTAATGTCAAGGAAGTCTCTTGATGAGCACAACATGGAGAAAGCAGAGGAGAAAAGGAGACTGATTGAGAGTGGTCAGCTGATGAAACCCCCACCACCAAGGAAGGCAAGGAACTCATATTGGAGAATGAAGGCCAAGAGGAGCCAGAGTCAGGCTAGTGAGCCTATTGCCAAGTTTCCTCACATAGATCCTTGGGTTCCCAGAGACATTAATGACTCTTGAGAGGAAGCCAAGAGGGAGTTTGTGTACTCCTTCTATGTGACAGGTGAGTTTGCTGGAGTTGAGGCTGATGAAGTCTTTCATCAAAAGATGGTCGAAAACTGGCCTGCCCTATATCCCAGGATTCTGAATGCTTTGGAGGAGCACAATAGTGGAGAACAGTTCAGAGCCCCTGGCCCCATTCTCTTCATGCCCCCAATGGATGCAAGTGGGGAGGTGAAGATGCAAGAGATTTTGGGAGAATGGCTGCTAATCTGTGAGCAGCTTGGGTTGAAGGGTCATAGCAAGGAGATTATGGAGAAGAAAATGGAACTGAAAAAGAGGGTCTTTAGCCAGTACGGATTGGAACCAGCCTTTGGAAGCTTGTAAAGCAGGTGGACTGAAGAAGGAAGCAGAAGAAGTTGTCTTTTGTATTTTCTTTATTTAGCAGGATAGTATTCTGATTACAGTATGAGGCATGTAAACTATAATCAATCTTTTTAAAGTTAATGAAGATTTCCATCCTTTTGAGCCCAAGATAATATCTCATTATTTGTTAGGCTTATGTACTATATTATGAACTGCTCAACTAACCTGCAGTTACTCATTCAGGGGGAACATCTAAAAATCAAAATATTTCTAAGTATAAGTCCACTGATAATAGTTAGACAGACTAGGTCTTTGTTCTTATCAAAAAGGGGGAAATTGTTGGGAAATGATTAATAAAATGTTTTGATAAAATCCCAAAAACCCCCTGATGTTTGAATGTATATCTAAGACTTAGAAATCTAGCCCAAAGTGTTAGGAGGCTATGATAAAAAAAGTTAGAAAACAAGTTAGTATAAAACAGGTTACTTGAGTTAAAACTAGCCTGATATGTTTAGACTAGCTTGATGAAGGATTAGCAGATACACCCACCTCCTGAAGAATGCACCTCAGAAGACTAAGGTCAAACGGCATGAAGAACTCCCCTGAAGACAAGTAACCTGATTCATTAAATGCTATTCAACATTTAATGAAGAGAGTTGCAAACACATAAATGAAGTGTTAAATGCAACAAAGAGAATGTTTCAAGTCACCTGATGAAAAGACAGAGGACTTCAATGCAACCGTTATGACTGGACTGAGGAACAATTAAGTCAGACCAATGAGAAGTCGCCACCTATGTACGGACCTGACACAAAAGACTGACCTGTCAGTACCAAGATCAGAAGCAACCAACAACCTAGGATGACACAGTTTTCAAAGGCGACTGCATTAACTCTAAGCAGACATTTAATGAGCTCTCAACCATTAATGCTTAAGAGTTGACTATCCAAAATCTAAAAAAGATCTTAAAGAACGTTGGACTACAACAATTGACATATTTGACCATTCCAAAATCTGAGAGAGATTTTGAAGAACGTTGGACTACCAAAATAGCTTAGTTTGAAACTATCTCTCCAATGGATAGTCCTTCAAATTAAGTCTATAAATACAGGAGTTGATGAAGAAGCCAATTACGGGAAACTATCAAGCTCATCTGAAAATCTAAAAGCTCTCCAAAGTTCATCACATTCTCAAGCACTCGAAATCGCTCTAGTTTCCCAAGTGCTCACATTGTTTAGAGCTCAACTCTGTATTTAGGCTAACACTGTAATATTCTTAGAAGCCTACTAAGATAACCCAATCTAGATATTGTTCATCACTGTAAAGGGTTATCTCAACCTTAGTTGGAGAACTCAAGCCCTTACACTGAAATAGGTTCAAGACTGTGAGTTGAAAGAAAGTAAGCTGAGGAGTGTCTGAGTCTTAAATCTAGAGAGGACTAGGACTCAGTGAAAATCCTAGAGATCAAGAGAAGTTGTTCTTGATCAGTGCACCTTGGCACTCTAAAACAAGGAATTCCTGTGGTTAAGGAATTCTCCTGTTAAATCAGGAAAAGTGGTGTAGGAGAGTTTAACTCCAAACCACTATAAATCCCATGTGTTTTGTCTATTCTTTTGTGCAAGTTACAACTTTCAAAAGGTTTTGAATTAATCTGCTGCATAACTAATACTTTGACCAAACTCACAGGCCACTTATCAGGGGACTTTCAAGTCCACTGATAATTTAAGCAAGTAGCCTGTGCTTTTAAAGTCTGCTGTAAAACTACTCTTTCTAAAAATCTATACTGACAGGTGTATTCCCCCCATACACCTATTATTGTTTATTTGGGACCAACAGATTCCTTCTTCATCAAATACCCTAATTCACAACTAGAGCATCTAATGTCTATTAATGGTAATTCTAAGTCGTCTACCCCCCCTCGGTGTAATAGACTACTAATTAACTCAAATTAATGAATCAAATGGTTCACCTAAACACCAATCAAGCATACTCAACTCTAGTTGCAATACACAAAATTAAATATAGAGGCTAATAAAAGTAACTAATCAATTTAGACATACAAAGCCCATTAATAGAAACATCAACACCAAGAAATAAGTACAATCAAAGCTATAAATTCACCAACACACCAATTTTATTAGTAAATCCAACACTCAAAGCAAGAAACAATTAGCCCATAGATAGAATCATCAAACCCATGGCTAAAAATATCAAACTCATTTCAATACCAAAATAATAAACTAAGAACATAAAAATAAAACTACTAAAATTAAAAGATAAAGGGTAGAGATCACCTCTAAAGAGTCAATACAACTAGAAATCCCTTGAATTCTAATAGAAATAACTTAGAAAACTATAAACCCTAACTACTGTGTGTATTAGTATGTGTAGAGAGTGGGGGAGAGGAGATCCTCCTCTTGTGTTTTTCTAAAATCTAAAAGTTGAAGTATATATAGTGTGGGAGTAGGGTTTAGAAATGAAATTTGCAACTAAAATCCTAAGAATTTGAAAATTCGCACTTTTACCCGTCGAACAAAAATGGTTCACCCATGCAAAATTCTTCGACAGGGTATGTTCGAGATGAGGAATAAGGAACAAGTTGAACTGAAATTGGGGAACCGTGCTCGTGAATTTCTTCATTTCTTTCTCAATCGGGTCGTTCCAAGTGTGTGGCTGTGATGGTTGCTGGCGCTTCTACGTCGTGTGGGCAACTAAAAATAGAGCGTAGAAGATGGTGGAGGCATGGCGGTTCTCGAAATGTGGGGCGGTGGCTACTGATTTCTTCAGCTTTATCGGCGACTTGCGACTGGAACTTCAAACTCCGGTGTGATAGTGGGCTGGAACGGTGGTGGGTCTTAGCAGAGAACAGCGGCTAGAATTGTGTGGACAGGAGCAAAGCTCTGTGCGGCAAGGACGGAGATGCGCGATTTCTGAAACTAGGCGAATCCAAGATAGAGGCAGTTTCCGACGAAGCTTTGTGGTTGCAGTGGCTCTTACTCCGGCACGGTGGTGGCTTCACGACTGGTTTTCACGGTGAGCAGGCTGCAAAGGGGTGGTGGCTTCTCCGGCGAAGCTTTGGACAGAACAGCAGCGTGCGATTTCTGAAATCAAACGACAGCCAGATTGGAAGCAGTTTCCGATTACTGCGGGTGTTGATTGCGACTTTAATGGTGGAGCTCGGCGGCGAATTAGGTGGCTTCCTCTTCTCCAGCGTGACGACAAGGGCATGATGGTTTGAGCGTCTGGTGGAATAGCGACGGTTAAGAATATGATTTACACAATATGTGGACAAGTAATGTCCATTTTTCTAGTTCCCCAATCTGGTCAAAGAAATGAGATGGTCCTGCATCCCTCTTTTCTTGGGCCTTGAATTAATTCAAATAAATGGATCTGGATATTCCCCTCCCCCTCTTTTGAGTACTTCACCCCCACTTAATTTCTCAGCCCTAAAATATAATTTTAAGACATAAATATTCTTATTATATATTATCCTAAAATGAAAAAAGGATCACTCCACCCCATCTTGTTCACAAAAAAAACTCTTTCATTTGGTCATATGGTGCAAAAAGATTCGAAAAAAACCTCCTCCAATTCGGGAAAAATTTTCGAACATCATTTACCCAACATGTTTTCGTCCGAAGTTGATAATGTCACTTCCTATAAACATGTAAGTGTGTTTTTCTTTTGTTCGAAAAAATAAGGGTTTTGTACATTGCAATTTATGTTTTATAGTTTTGAAATATAATAATAATTTTTTATTATTATTTATGTAGTAGGAATGAGTACATGTTGTATACATATGTTTGTTGTGTTTTGATTTCATAGATTTTGAACTCCATTGTTCGAACCTGGTCCATGGAACAAAGGCCATATTTTTTTAAAAAAATTCCAAACAATGAAGCAATGTTCGACCACATTTTCCAAACAAAATGCATATGTTGATCAAAATATTTCGATCAAAATGGATATGTTCATGAAAATCTTCCAAACATTATGCTATTGTTCATGTTATATTTTCAAACATTATCCAAATTTTTATGAAATAGGTTCGAACAATATGTCCTTTTTAATGAAAATATTTTCGGACATTTAGCAACTTATTATGTTTCTCATTTCGTACTTATAGGTTACTAACCCCTTGTATATTGTTTTACAAAGCTCAGAAAATGATGATGAAGAAAATGTTCAAGGTGATTATGGAGAAAAATTGTGTCGTGAACTTGTTATGGATTATACTAGTGTTTTCACGAACATAGATTATTTTCCTTCCCGTGATGCACTTATTGATTGGGTACGCAAAGTTGCTATTGAAAAAAAATAGTTATATCAATTAAGCGTTATGATAGTGGGTCCGATTGGAAAAAACCTCGTGTGTTATTAGCTTGTGAGCGGGAGGACATATATTGGCCACCGAAGAAAAAGAAAATTAGTGTTGTAGTTGATGAAGAACGAGAAAGTGGAAAGGATACGGTCTCAAAAAAATGTAACTATCCGTTTTTGTTGAAAGGAACAGAGAAATTTCAGTTTCAATGGAGTTTGGAGGTTAAATGCGGTACTCACAATCATCCGATTAACAACTATTTTGAGGGTCATTCTTTTATGGGTCGTTTATCTGCTACGGAGGAGGCGTTTGTCATTGACATGTCAAAATGCAATGCACCTCCAAAGTCTGTTTTGAAAGTATTGAAGAAGAAGAACAAATCAATACCTCTGTCATTCGGACAATTTATAATGCAAGAAGGAAACACAAGGTGAATCAATATTGTGGACGATCACAATTACAATATTTGATGAGTAAGTTTGTAGAGAGTGATTACTTTCATTGTTACAGAAGATGTGAGATGACGAACCTTTTGAAAGAATTATTCTTTTCACACCCCATTTCTATTAAGTTGGTTCGTGCTTTCCCGAAGGTGTTGTTAATTGATTATACTTACAAGAAAAATAGTTATAGATTACCGTATTTGAAGATAGTTAGAGTTACATCAACCGGCATGACATTTTATGTTGGATCCGTGTATTTATTGGCTGAGAAAGAAAAGAACTATACTTGGGCTTTGGGCGTATTGAAGGATATGTTGGGTAAAGGATGCATGCCATCTATTATTATTACTGATCGGGAGTTGGCCTTAATGAATGTTTTTGCCTTGATATTTCCAAATTGTAAACATTTACTCTGTAGTTGGCACCTTGATAGGAATGTGCTAGCTAAGTGTAAACCGTTGTTCAAGTCCAGGAAGAAGTGGGAGGAATTCATGAAGCAAGTAAATGTTGTTGTCAATGCTCATACTAAAAATGAGTACAAAGAAGCCCTTCACGTACTTCGTTCAAAATTTGATGAGAAGCCAGTGGATTATGTGGTTAATCAATGGTTGAACTCTTACAAAGAGAGGTTCGTGAAGGTGAGGACAAACCAATTGATGCACTATGAAAATACAACGACTAACAGGTATATTTGTCAATTATTTATATTTTGTTACGTGTAATTTATTTTTGTATATTAGATTTATCATTATGTATATATTGTCATGTTTAGGGTTGAGAGTCATCATGTGGGTTTAAAGATATTGCTTGGAAACTCAGTAGAAAATTTTGAGACTTGTTGGGTGAAGTGTGATACTTTGTACGAAGCATGTCACACTGCTATTAAGACATCATTTGAGAAAAGTAGGAATGTTGCTCAACATAAGTTCTCATCCAGTCTTTATAATTGTTTGTGTGGCGTAGTCTCCATATATGCATTAGAGAAGTGGTTTGATGAAGTGAAACTTGTGAAAATGTCAGGGTTTGATGCATGTAACTGCAATCATATTTTAAGAATAGCATATGGTTGTCCATGTGCACATGAGATTGAAGAATATGTTTATGTAGACAAACCAGTGCCTTTGGTGCTTTTTGGAGGAAGTTGGATATGGAGCCGGTTGTAAAAGATGATATGAAGGAAGCCACTGACTATCGTTTTGAAGACTCAGTTCGTAATATGGCGAAGGTGTATGAATAGTTTGATGAGAGTCGAAGATTGATTTATTTATGGAATATGCGTGAGATGGCGAAGTCGAAGACGACTAATATGGTTGAACCTACCATTAATATCGATCCACGTGGTAGACCAAAAAGTCAGAGTAAAAATGCCTCTAAGAAATCCACGAAAAGGGATCCGAGTTTGTTTGAGTATGTCCAGTCACAAGTTGATAGTTATTGTTCTCATAAGACACGAGCGTCTAAAAAGCTACCGGTAAAAAATTATATATTTTTTGGTCTGCATAATACTTTTGCACTAAGTTTAATAGCTCGTACTTTGCAGCATCGATCCTCTCCCAAGGTTGGGTTAAACGTGGAGGTTCAGGACGAACAATCATATCCACAGTCTCAGAATTTGAAACTGTTGGATGACCTTGACCAACAAACCATTCCTCGTACCCATATTCTCTTTGTCAAGGGTGGTTGCATCTCTCACCAAGTCGTTCCACAGATAATACGTGTGTATCCCATGAATAATAATAATATTCCGCCATTATATCTCAATCACATTTTGGTTTCATCGAATGACTTCTTTTAACCTTAGCAGCAAGAGACTTCTATGGGATCGTTTGCACATAACCAGATTGTCTAAGAACTTTATCTGGCATGCATGGCTCAACCACATTCCCACAAATAATGCAACCATGGAAAAAAACCACTTGCTGAAAGGTACTAAACCCCTAAATGAATTATACGGAGTCCACATACCTATTACAATATAATAACATATACATTAACATGAATATTTTGACAAAAACACATTTATAAATTTATATAAAACTAACTTGTGTTAAAAGAAACACATCTAGACTGTGTTTAAAGGCTCGGACCCGTTCGATACATGCCTCAGTATGTGCTTCAGGTATGTATAGAAATGAGAGTGGTCCTGACTAGAATTTCGGATTTTTAGGAGGCAAAATCAAACTCGTGAAGTGATCATAGATCCAAGCCTGAAAATTTAACACGTCAAATATGTTATTATATTCAAAATTACTTAAAATAAAGATACATAATGAAATTGAGGCATACCTCCAACAATGTCAAGTAACCACCTATCTGAAGCAGTTTAAATTGAAAAGCTTGTCTTAATTGTCTATATAGATAGGCCAACGCCACAATCCCCCAAGCATAATCTCTAAATTTGGACATGTCCCTTGTGTACTGCAATTATGAGGTGTTTACACGTGTACCACTCTTATCAGCAAATAGAGTGGTCCCAAACGTGTACAACACATATGCTCTAGCAGCATATAAAATCTTCAAAGGATCGTCCAACTCCATCATCGGGGAAAAAGTCTCCTCCAACCAAGTAAGTCTGATTGATGATCCACGAACACCCTCAATAGCTTTTAGAGCTTCAGCATGAGTTAGGCCCAATAACTCCATCAATTCATACGTTCCTGTTTCCAATTTCTTTTCATCAAGAGTACACAGCACTGAGATACCATCCACTCGAAGACCAGTGATGCAAAAGACGTCTTCAAGAGTGATGGTCATTTCACCAAAAGGGAAGTGAAAACTATTCGTCTCTGGATGCCATCGCTCAATAAATGCAGCAATCAAGTTCTTGTTCGGATTCTTATACAAAGACGTTCGAAGTGACAATAATTTTGATGTTTTAAACATGCCCTTCCAATGATGTAAATCATTCTCTAGATCCAACTCCCAAAGTACAAGTTTATTCACGTGACCATGACACATTTTAACTTCTCTCTCAACCCCGTTATAAATATACCTCGTCACATGATTATTGAAACCATCAAGAAGTGGAGGATGAGGTATATCCGAATTATCTCCTTCTATCTCATTTTTTCCTTTATCATCTTCGATAAAATTTGTCTGACCATTTTCCTCGTCACCTTGGTTTTCCTCATTTTCATCCAAAAAAAACTTATCGGCACCCCATGTATTGTCCGGATCATGCAGGTCATCGCGTGTTACATATAACAAAGAGGGTTGTGTGGGTTGTGGCTCCGGCTCCGGATCTAAATCTCGCTCACTTCGTTGATGCTTCTTCCTTCTATAGGAAGCAGTAGGTCGAGTCTTCTCCTTTCCTATTAATCAACATGAATCATTCAATTAACAACATTAATCAACATGAATCATTCAACAAAATGTTCGAAAACATTTGCATAAGAATTATCATTTATTTGAAAACATTTGCACAACAATTATCATTCGTTCGAAAATTTCTTAACACAAAAAACAAATGTTTGAAAATATTTGCACAACAATTATCATTTGTTCGAATATATATTCGAACATACACAGAATGTTCGTGGCCAATATTCGAACAACAACATAATGTTCGAAAATAATGAATCGAACAAAATGCCTATGTTCAAAAAAAATCATACGAACAACAACACAATGTTCGAATGATTGTTTCGAACAAACAACAATCCTTCGAAAAACCAGATCCGAACTACCATATCTACCATCTTCATCCCAGTAACATTTCATCCCCTTAAAAACCAAAAATTCGAATAAAATCATGAAACTCATTCACTTCGTACTACAAATATAACCGATTAAACTACAAAAATACAAAACGATTCACTAAACAACATAAACCCATCACTTAGTTTCAATTTTTTTTAAAAAATTAACAAAACATGGACGAAATCCATCTAACCTTTGTCCATCGTCACTCCGGCGGCGTTTGCGTCGGTGTCCACCCCCGGTTGAGTGTCGTCCTTTCTCAAATTTTCTCCAAGCACGTCGATTTTCTGAAAAACAAGGAAGTGGCGAGCTGTTTTTGGGATTTTTTTTACAATATGAGTTAAGGGGTGAAGTTACAAATATATCTTGAATTATTAAGGGTTTGGGTAGTTTTGGAAAATTAGGGGTGGTGAACTAAACTATTAGGGTAGTGAAATGAACATGGGGGTGAAGTACTCAAAAGAGGGGGAGGGGGGGGGGATATCCGGATTCATTGTAAATTTGTGGACTCAACTTTGGGCTTCTCTTCTCAATAAATATTTGGACCACTAATTATTAAAATTAGTAAATCCATAATTCTTCCAATCTTCATTCTTTTCTACCCATTTCTTCAATTGACTCAATAAAATGTAGGCACTTGTTTGCTTCAAAATATTATCAATTTACCTAAAAAAATAGCAACAAACACCTTTCTCGACAATTAAGCGCATTTAATCAATTTAATATGAAAAATGAATGAAATTATATTAGAATTAATCAAATAAAGCACAAGAATTTTGAGCAATAATCACACAAATCACTCCTCCAAACTTAAATTGTTGCTCGTTCCCAAACAACGAAAAGAAAATAAAACTATACATTTTTCATACATTCTGCACTAAATAAACAACTAAAAAAATTGCACAAACATCTAAAAATATTAAACAAGAAGCTAAAAAAATTGAACAAGTACCTATTAAAATTGTACAACCCCCCCAAAATATTGAATAACCACAAAAAATTATTGTACAACTGTCGAAAAAATATTTATTAGTATATAAACCAATATTCACATTCCACAAACCCAATATAAAAACTCAATGGAAAATTCAACTTATTCGAACCTTTGTTCCAATAAATCAAAATTTTAAACCCATTATTCTTTCAAACTCAAATTCAAACTCCCTATTCCTAATAATTCAAACTCCAAACTCTTAAAAACTGAAATCAAACCTTAAAATTAGCAAATTTTCCTCTTTCCTCCGGCGGCGTCAGAGATGGCGGAGGCCATATCTTCTCCTCCGTCCTCCACGACCACTCTCCCCCTTTCTCCCTCTCTATCTCCTCTCTGTATAGATGTGATGTGTGAATAGATGTGTGTCTATAAAGGTGCATATATATGCGTGTGTAGTGTGTATATATATATATATATATTATAGATATAGATATAGATAGTGGCGGGTGATTTTGTGGCATTGTGGCCCTCACTTTTTATTAAATAAATGAAAGTTGATGTTACATTGAAGACTATGATGGTAGATTTGTAGATGTAGGTAATTAATTTTTTTTTTAAAACTAGCTTATAATTAATTCAAAAAATAATTTTGAATCGTAATCATAAGTAAAATAAAATAATTGCTTAGGTCATAAATCAAATATATACTCATTTCGCCGAACACAGGAACACTTCTTCCCGCTCTCATTCTCAGAGGGAAAAATGGTGGTGGAAAGGGAGAATGACAGCGACCCCGGCAAAGAAATGGCGGGATTTCTGATAAAATATCACCTGTCACAACTTCGCAGTGTTATCCTTTCTTCTGATCCTCGCGTTCACTATCCTATCCACGTCGAGTAAGTTAAATACCCATTGGAAACTGACGTATTCTGTATGTGCAAATCGATTTGTGTTATTGAATCTGTTATTTGATATTTTCTTCTTCAATTACACAGTTTTGCTAAATTGATGGATGATAATCCACGATTGGCACACTTTATTTTCTCACAGCCTACGGAGTATTTACCTCTTTTCGATGAATCCGCTGTCTTGGCGCAGGTTACTTTCAGTTTTATTTTATGAGCTCTCCTATTTATTCGGTATATAGGTCGAAAGCTTAGTTATGTTACTGATCCTCAAATATCAGCAAAATTGGACCTAAATCAAATGCTTTTTTTTTTTTTTTTTGCCATTACTTGGGTCTACATGAAGGGATATCTGATAATTCTTCAATGAGGATGTAAAACTCATGGTATATCTGTTGTTTGAACTGAACCTGTAGAAAGTAATCTTTGAGGATTTCAAGAAAATGGAGAATGCTAGTGTGAAGGCCCATGTCCATGTTCGGATTAATGTCTGTGGTTCTCCTCTTGAATGCCCTGGTCAGTATTGTACTTGTGATATTTTGATCTACCAGCCTTTCTGTTCTGGAGCCTCTCTGTATATTGTTAGATTTATGACTTGTGTAGAAACTTTTCCAAGCATTGGTCGTGTTAGAGTGAAGCACCGCGGCATTCTTCTCACCCTCAAAGGCACTGTAATAAGGTCTGGAGCAATCAAGATGATTGAAGGCGAGAAGACTTATGAGTGTAGAGTATGCAAACTCAGGTCTAATGTGTGCTTTCATATGCTCGATTGCTTTAAGACAATGCATTGAACAAAGTAATTAAGCAAATCATGGGAAAGTTGTTTGATACTAGAGCTTACATTATAACAGATTTTCTTTGAGACGCAAAATATATGAAATACATGGGGGATACGCAAACAGGACGATAAATTCTTTAAGTTGCCAAACTTATGCTTCTTTGGCAATGCAGAATGTTTACAAATGAAATTATTAATGCACATTTAATTTAGAAATTTATTTAGGAATCTTGTAGCTTGGAAGCTGCTAAAATTCATGCCTTATTTTTAATAATGTGTGCATTCATTGACTGTAGAACTGTTCTAAACAGCCTTTAGTTTTCTCACTTCTCATGTGTTATTATTGCACTGTAATGTCTGGATCTTATAAGTGATCTTTCGCAATGTGTTTCTCAAGTTATTCAACTGCAACAATGTTCTTTATGTAGATTCAAAGTTCATCCAGAGGTGGAAACCAGATTTACCATAACACGGCCGTCATTTTGCCCTTCTCAGGTCTGTTCTAAAGTTCATTTATGTATGTATACACTAATACACAGTTGTATGTTTGAAGACACATGCACACTCATTTATCTTCTGTTCTACATCAGGCAAAGAACCACCCGGTTTTTAACTTTATCGGTTTCTTTTCCTTGATGAGAAACTCAGCTTAAAACAAAGATGCATATTTTTTCCCAACTTGCTGTCTCTATTGTAAATTATCACTGAATAGTGAAAACTTGTAAAAATTGATCTCTACTTAGGGCTTCTAGTTCTTGTTAGAACTATATTATAATGCTTAACTTCTCTCTTCCTATTATATGAGAAACATGATCAACCAGGTGAGTTAGCTCACCTGGTCACCGGGCTCCTCACTTGAGTGAGTGAGTGACCTGGGTTCGATTCCCTTTGGGAACGAATAGGAGGGAGATATAAGGTTGACTTGGAGATATGAGTGTATGGAGACTTGGTGAACTAACTTCTAACCACTAACAACTAACATTTACCGATAAAATAAAATAAAATATATGAGAAACATGATCATTAGCATATAAATATATGTTACAATTATAATGAAGTGTTCAAGTATTCAAGTATCATTGATTTGCAAACTAAATGAATCTGGACCTGAGTTTGCTAGGTTGAGTGATAAAGCCGAAAGCGTAGCTTGGATAAGGCAAAGAAAATCCTAGATTCGATTTACAGTTGCTTATGCATCCTTACTGTGTGACTTTGCCAACATATCTGGTTTAGATCTTTTAAATTACTGTCGTTCATTGAGCTTTATTTTGTTGTGTGTAGAATTGTGAAAGCATGCGGTTCCAGGTAGTAGAAGACAAACAGATATGCCATGATTATCAGGAAATTAAAATTCAAGAAAGTACACAGGTTTTAGGTGTTGGAGCTATCCCTCGTTCAGTTCCAGTTATTCTGAAGGATGATCTTGTTGACATGGTTAAAGCTGGAGGTACATTCCGAGACAAACTTATTGCTTTAAGATTATAATTTTTCTTCAGATACAAATCATGCTTCTAAATTGTTCTTCACATTTTCACTTCATTGACAAACTCACGAATAGTCTTCAGTCTTCACTTATGAACCATAAATATTAATCCGCTTGATGTATTCATTGTTAAGCTAATTTCCTTTCAGACGATGTAATTGTTACTGGAGTTTTGACTGCTAAATGGTCCTCGGATGTGAAGGATGTGCGATGCGATCTTGATCCTGTACTAATTGCTAATTATGTGCGGTAATGTATTTAGGACGTCTCACTCCTTCAAGTTTTATCTTTTTTGGTTTAAGTTTAACATCACTTGCACAGTTGAGGAAATTCCAAAAAATCTCTGTCCCACAAGTCTTATCTTGTACATTCTATGTGAAGGTCTACACCTTCATTATGTTGTTTGAATACACAAGGGTTCAATCACATTCCCTTCACAAACCCTGTGGAATTGCAGTTTCTAGGACATTTAGTGAGGTTGGGGCAGGTATATCAGTAAATCTTGAATGGTTGGGCGTGGAATACCATACACTTACACAAAATAATAACATTGTTCTATGTGAAGGTCTTAACCATTTTGCTTGAGTACAAAATACATAATCTCACATTGAGTTACCTCTTTGAATGACTTCACTGTAGCCGACAAATATAGAACTTAAGGATAAGACTTAAAAAAAGACACTTTATTGCAGCACTGGACTTCAAAAGTTGAAGCCTTTGTTACTTGTTCAAACTAAGATATATTTCTTCTAAAATATCCTAACAACTACAGCATTCTCTGCTATATATTTTTCTGATACCTCTTACTCAATGCTACTTTATGTCTTTATGATCACTCTAATAGTAAACATCATCTTTATTTATTTTTTCTTCCTGCAGCCCTATTCTGGTTGAAATAGAAAAGACAAAACTGATTGTCTAAGTTCTGCTGAAATGCAGAAATTTGTAGCAGAATTATTCTAGCTGATGCCGCTTTGCAATATTAATGGAAAGGCATTTAATCATATGTTGAGTGGTAGAAACATATTCTTATTGCATGTTCAAAACCACAAATCAGAGACTTAAGTAGTTATGATGTGTAATAAATATTATTGAGCTGCAAATCATTGAACCAGGTTATGTGGTTTCACCTACATGTCCAACAATCCATTTGGAATATGTAGGTAATGCCTTCTTACATCATAACCTTGAAAGAAAGATAATTATCTTGGGGCCCTGTTTTTTTTTTTTTTTTTTTCCCAAAGCCGTCCATCTCCTGGTGTTGGTTCTTATAACTTAGATAACATTTTCTGCTCTAATTGCTCTTTTAGGAGGATGAATGAGTTAAAGTCAGATATTCATATTGCTGATGATGTTATTATGAAATTCAAACAGTTCTGGTCAGATTTTAAAGATACCCCATTGAAAGGTAGAAAATTATTCTATGTGTCAAGTCTCATTATTACTTGACTTCATTTTATGATATATCCATAATTTATTGGTTAGGTAGAAATGCCATTCTTCGAGGTATCTGCCCACAGATTTTTGGACTCTTTACTGTCAAACTTGCAGGTAAGGGAACTTTGCTTTTAACCTTTGAGTGAGTTTCCAAGTTATGTAAAAACTTAGCTACATCATGTAAATAATTTGAAATGGGTTGCAGTTTATGGGCACTATTAGTAGTTAATATAAAAAAAAAAAAAAAAAACCTTTTCCTGAAGTTTCTATATGATTTAGTTGCGCTAACGCTTATTGGAGGTGTTCAACATGTTGATGCTTCTGGAACAAAGGTCCGTGGGGAGTCTCATTTGCTTTTGGTTGGTGATCCTGGTAAAATATGGATCTGTCATTTCGATATGTAGTCTTCTATCCACAGCTTATGGTAGCTTCTGTTTAATGATATTTTACTTTAGCACACACAGTTATTACTTTCCTAGAATTGCATGATTCAATACTACTTCTGATTGTTGCTAGGATTTTAATTAGATGGTCCTCAGATACGGTTATTTGCCTGTACTTCAAGACGTCTTAACGTTTTTAATTTCATTAGGCACTGGAAAGTCTCAGTTCTTGAAATTTGCTGCCAAACTGAGCAACAGATCCGTTATTACCACTGGGTTAGGGAGCACTAGTGCTGGATTGACTGTCACTGCAGTCAAAGATGGAGGTACTGCCAACACTATTAGCTGCCAATAGTCTTGGAGTGTATGCGTCCGTGAATCATGTCACATGATTGGCTTTTTCTACATTATATCAATATGTCAATATTTTCGTCCATTTCACCTTTATGTTAAATTAGTTAAAAGAAGATATTTTCAGGGGAATGGATGCTGGAAGCTGGAGCCTTAGTGTTGGCAGATGGTGGTCTTTGTTGTATAGATGAGTTTGACAGGTACAATCTACAAGTCACCATTTCCCTTCATTTAGTATGGAATGCTTGTGATTTTTCATTTTTAAAAAATTTAGAAATTTGTAAGAGTTCTTCTCCGGAGAAATAGTTGATTCTTGAATATAGCAGCATTATCAAATATTGGTTTGCTCAGTTGTCATCTCTTGCAAAGGTCATTTGTCTGATGTCATATCACAAGGTTGTAGGCTTTTGTCTGTGATGCCACATCTGATTTGATTTGTCTTCTACAATCATTGCTTATAATTCCTAAACAGAGAAAGTAAAAGTTAGTACAATAAACTTTCATCTGCTAAATTTCTCCAAAGAAACCACATTTGTATTACTCGCAGCAGATTATACCAAAATAAGAAAAAAGAAAAAATTAACGAGGTTTATTAGTTGATCGCTATTAGGCTACATTTGATAAGAATTTGATCTGGTTTATATGATATCTTCAGAGGTGTAACATTTTCTCTTTACAGCATGAGGGAACATGATAGGGCAACTATTCATGAAGCTATGGAGCAGCAGACAATTAGTGTAGCTAAGGTATTTACATTCTACAGGTCATGCTGCCCACTTCTATCTGGTTGAATAGTTTGCCACCACATTTTTAATGACAATCTGATCCTCACTCACTGTAGATAAATTATGTCATTCATGTCATGCGACCTTCATGACCCAAAAGTATTGTGATTTCTATGAATTTTTATTTTCATTTCCATGTTACTTAGTGACTTCAATATTCTAATGATTGTTGTGCTGCATATTGACAAAGGTTTCTCCTGATAAGGAATACTCTTCACAATTTTTATTTATTTATTTTGGTCGGGAAAATGATGACTCGAACTCATGACCTCTCAGTCATATAGTGGAGCTCTAACCACTGAGCTAAACCACTTCCTCTACTCTTCACATTTATGTTTGATCCAAAATGGATAGAAGATTTTTTCTTTCATCTTTCATCCGTTTCATATAAAATTATTGGTGTTCTAGTATTTTGTGACCATTCAAATGTTTTGAAAACTTCAGGCTGGTCTTGTAACAACTCTCAGCTCAAGAGCAATTGTTTTTGGTGCAACAAATCCAAAGGGACAGTATGACCCAGACCAATGTATCCTTCTCTAAATGGGACTTGATAGTTATCAAGCTTTTTTAGTTGAAGCAAAAAATCTTATTCTCTTCCTTCAATCTATATGTCTTTATTCTTTAAATCGTACTAGCTCTGTCTGTCAATACTGCGCTTTCTGGACCCTTGCTAAGCAGATTTGATATAGTTCTTGTCCTCCTGGACACAAAGAATCCACAGTGGGATGCAGTTGTTTCATCTCACATTCTTTCCGAGGTATTCAAGAGTTATTTTGCTCATTTTTCCATTGGGTCATGAAGCAGTTAAGTTACTTCATAAAATATGTATTTCTTCCTTGAGCTTAATAAGAGTGATATTGGTCATATTTCTATTGGGTCATGAAGCAGTTAGTGACTTCAGAAAATATGTATTTCTTCCTCGAACTTACTTGCAGACAGAGCAGCACAAAGGAAACCTTGATGAAAATTTATCTGACATTTGGTCTCTTACCATGATTAGAGGGTAAGATACTTTGGAAGTCCTTGTATGTTCAGGCCAGAATTGATGTGAAACCTCTTAATATGCTTTCCAATCATTATGACATTGGGCTTGTGCTCTAGTTGTGAGAAAATAATGTATCCTTGTGTTTCAACTTCTGAAGTTCATTTCTTACCATGCTTATTTTATTTGTACTTTGACATTCACGGCATTATAACAGCAGTTGCTTTTATCATTTGATTTTTCCTTTGGTGCGGCTATCGACACCCGATTACTTGCTCAAGGCACCCACTTTACTGCTGTATGTGATGATACATTGTGCTAAAAATGTTGTACATATGAGTGTATTGAACAAATATCTGGGTGTAAGTAGCCGGGCCCTTTCCTTCTCTTTTTTTTATTAGGTGTTCCATAATAATCTTCTTTTGCTTATTATTCACCTTCCAGCATATTGAGCATGTGCAGTAGTTGATTAACAGCCTGCAAAAGCTTTCATATGATTACCAAACCATTCGTGGAAAGATGCTCTTTGGTGTAAACTAAGTGAAGGTCAAAATGCTAGTGTGTCAAAATGCCAGCCCTTCAATTTCATTTATATTTTATGTTTATAGCATCCAGAAGAGCAATTATTACATAGCCACTTTACTATCAGGTACATTCATTTCGTGAAAGGAAATTTCAGACCAGTCCTCACAAAGGAGGCTGAAAAGGTTATATCAAGCTATTACCAACTCCAAAGAAGATCAGCTACTCAGAATGCAGGTTTTGTGTACAAAACCATAGAAATAATTTAATTTCATTACCATTTTTATCTCATTATTGTTTATTCACAGCAAGGACAACCGTTCGCATGCTGGAAAGCTTGATACGCCTTGCTCAAGGTACGGTGCTTGATGTAATCATAGTTTTCAATCTCTTGTTTCCATCCTCAAACTTGTCAATCTGGTGTAGCACATGCAAGGCTGATGTTCAGAAATGAGGTCACTCAGTTGGATGCAATAACTGCCATATTATGTATTGAATCATCCATGACAATCTCAGCAATCGTGGATAGTGTTGGGAATGCTTTGCACTCCAATTTCATGGACAACCCTGATCAAGAATGTATCCTTTTCATATTTCTTATACTTCTGAATTCATACAGACAAGTTATTGTTTTGTTTCTAAGAAATGTTGTATATGAATAGCGAATAGATGCTTTTACAATTCATCACATTCAAGGATTTTGGTAGCAGTTTTAACGATGTCTTATGTACTGTATGATTAGTTTTACCCTTGGTTTATGTTAGTTATCAAGAGCGGCATGATGATTTAAACAATTTCTGTTTCTGTTATTCCTGACTAAGTGTTTAGATGCCAAGCAAGAAAGGTTGATTCTTGAGAAACTGAGTTGCATTGATGATTTTCCCGAGGCAAATATTGCTGGAAGCTGATGTAAACACGGGTTTATGAAAGAAGCATTGTGGTTCAACTTCTAAGCATGATCTTGCTGGCTGCACGAATTTGGTCTTCTATCTCATGTGTTAAAGGTAACAACTTTTCTTTAACTACCTGTGCACGGCACTCCCCCATCCCCCTTGTTGCTACTACCTGGTATTCAAATATCCCCCATTTTGCTGGTATAATCTTCACCAGCAATCCATCATTAGATTAGGCAAGCATAATCATTTATCCATGCTCAAATTGTCGATAGGCTTAGTTATGGCTCTCTACTCCCTGGTTATATTTGTATGACATCAAATGCTCTCTCTCTCTCTCTCTATATATATATATATATATATATATATATGAAATATTAATTGCTTGTCAATTCTTCTTAGTTCTTGCAGTCCTTTTTCTAATTCGAATGTTTCTGTGATGCTTGTTATGGTCTATATAGCAGACATTTATGTATTATTGGTTTGGATGGAGAACAGTGTTTTACTACGCACGATTCATTCTTTTATGAGATAATCTATAAATATATAATAGCAACAATTTTTTCGTAAATAGTTTTGGCGTCATTTAGTGGTCTGTTCATTTTTTCTCTTGCAGTTAGTATCCATTAGATCGTTTTGGTAATTAATTTTAGAATAATTTTTATGACATTAATGTTCAACGTCATTTAGGTAGATGTTATGTTTTGATTAATTGACTAATGAAACTCATATTTAATTGAGGCTATAATTTTGCATACGTTACATATTCTGCATTCTATTTAAGATTCAATTAATTAAATTATTTTACACTTTGTATTAATCTTTACCGATAATTATTGATAAGTGAATTGGACCTTCAATTGTGGCTACAATTTTGAATACATTAACTATTTTGTTATCTATTTATACACTCTTTTCATAGAATTTGTTTTCTTTACCATCCATTGTAATATCTTTAATATTGAACAAGAGATTTTTTTTTGTTGTTGTATATGTTTGCATATTTGTATGTTTTTTTTAGTTTGAATTAGTGAATACTACATGATATTTGAAGATGTATTTTTTTATGCGTATATTTGATAGATGAATGGAGATAAGTTGGGCATTATTTTATTTTTATTTTATTTTATATATTTCAAAGAGGTACATTAGAGAGTCAGAAAATGCCGTTGGGGCGTTACTATCAAAATCCACACCCAACAATAAAAGTAGTTTGGCTCGAAACATGAAACACCATCGAGGAGGCGGTGTGTGCCTATTATGTGTTTATTCTTGATTTCTGCGGCGTCAAGGCCAAGATCAATTTCCTACAATCTTCATAACCCTTGCTAGAGTAATACATTAGTCAGTCCCCTTGGCTATATAGTTTTGCAGATAGTTGATATTTTCAATTGTTGTTCATAACACTATGGGACTCTTCTCTATAATCTTGGTTTACAGTGCAAATGGTTGTACCTGATACTCTGTAGAGAATCTCAACTAAATAGTTGAACTGGAATGTATACATAATCTTGACCTTCTTTATTATACATATTGACTCTATCTATTATGTGCACTTCATGTACGTCTATTTTATCTCAATAACTATGCAAGTGTTCTCAATCACCTTCTCTTATTTTTTATGTGTATATCACTGAGATTATTGATAGGTTTTCGTCTAAATTCGACTATTTATTTTATACTGATTTATTTTGTTGTTCTCTTAATTTCCAAAAATTGATTAATAAAAGAATTATCATAATTTATTGAATTTTTATTATTTACATTATCTCCTTTATCAATTGTTTGTATAATATTTTTATATTTTTAAAAGATGATCAATACAATATTAATAAATATTTATCTGGTCATATTATTAAATAATAAAATTAATAAATATTTATAAATATATTACCGTCACACTTTTTATATGCGGCTTTATCATATTTTTCTTTTAATACATTTGTGGTATAATTTCAAATTTAAATTTTACTTTATCTTTGGTGTATTTAATCTCGAGAGTAGGTCTCCCATACAATATTGCACGGGTGCAATATATGCCAAAAAAGGAAAATTTTGAAAATTCGCGGGTCAGAGGGGTCAAAGTAACAAAATTCACGGATCTTGAACGGGTCGGGTCGGATTTGGGCAATTTTCAAATTTCAGGATTTTCGCTATACTGTATGAGTAAATTTATGCTACTATAAAGTCAAATATGTACTACTATAAGAACAAATGTTGTTTTTTTACATATATTCATTTGTTTTTGTAGAAAACAAACATGTTAATACAATGTAAGATCAATATGTGTATTATTACAAGAAAAAATATTTATTTTTCATAAATATTTATTGATTTTTATAGAAATTATTATTTTTTAAGATGTAGTAGCACACATTTTGTCTTACAGTAGCACACATATATTCATGTGGTATACATTCTGGAATTTTGATAAAATTAATTTTTTAAGATGAAGTAACACACATTTTGTCTTACAGTAGCACACATATGTTCATGTGATATACATTCTGGAATTTCGATAAAATTAATTTTTTAAGATGTAGTAGCACACATTTTGTCTTACAGTAGCACGCATATGTTTATATAGTATACATTCTGGGAGTGTCGAGATAGTAACACATGTAAGGTATTATTACATTAGCAACATATTATCAACATAAAACTAATAATAAAATGAAAAATAAATTAAGAAACACATATTTGTTCTTGTAAAAATACATATTATTCTTATAGTTACTTTAAAAGTACAAAAAAATAACTTTTTAAGATGTAGTAGCACACATTTTGACTTACAGTAGCACAAATATGTTCATATGGTATACATTCTGGATTTGGCGAGAATTTTCCTTAAAAAATTTATTGGATCCGCGAATTTTCATTTGGGGATATTGCACGGGTCGGATTTTGTGCAATATTTCATACGAGTTTTTGTGTAATCTCGAATGAATTTAATTATTATAATAAAATATTTGCCAAGAAATCATATATTATAATTTCAAATTAATCATATTTCGCTGTTTTAGAGTTGATATTTTATAAAGTCTAAAAGTTGATATTCATAACATGTTCCACTCAAAATAATAATAATAACAACAATAATTACTATTATTATTATTATTATTATTATTATTATTACTATTATTATTATTATTATTATTATTATTTATTATTATTATTATTATTATTATTTATTATTATTATTATTATTATTATTATTATTATTGTTATTATTATTGTTATTGTTATTGTTATTGTTATAGTTGTTGTTGTTGTTGTTGTTATTGTTATTGTTATTGTTATTGTTATTATTATTATTATTATTATTATTATTATTATTATTATTATTGGACACGACTAATCAGCACTTCAGACATGAATAGTGTATGACAAATCAAATTTACAAAATTAATAACTTTTTTTTATCTTAAAACCGAATTAACTCTAACCAACAAACATAATAGATTTAGGATGCTTTTGTATTTTATAACACATGCATGAGCAATTTGCTATCTCAATAAGGGCATGTTTTTAACCACTAATGAATAGTGATAAACACTTTTTTTAAAAGTTGAGTCACACTAACTTTTAAAAAAGTGCTTATCACTATTCAAATATTGACTGCAAATATGCTCTAAAGTATGGTTGATGGTGATGAGGAAAGTAGATGTAAAGATAAAATAATATATTTAATAAAATAATGAAAACATTTGGAAGAGTAATAAAAAAAATTAAATATTTATCAAGAAATCAAATATGACTTACTATTCAAAGTTTAAAACACATTTGCTAAAATTTAAAAATAATTTTTATTAATTGTGTATCAAGATTGAGCACATTACATTTATTTTTTAACTAAATTATTTTATTGATACTTTTATAAGGCACTCTCTTGTGCAATATTTCACGTATAAAATATACTTAAAAATGAAAATACCAAAATTCGTGTGTTATGTGTCGCTCTAGGTCAAAATTTACAGATTTTAAGCGTGTCCTCTCTCTCTCTTTCTCTCTCTAAATCAATACTTTCATCGATTAGAACACAATCACGAAAAAATAAAAGGAGGGAAAAGCAATGAATGAACGATATTTAAGAGGAATGTTGTCTGGCTCGACGAAACCATCTCCATCTCAATTTCGAGAGGGCTTTGTAATAGAACGAGGTTAGTTTTGCTACTTTTGTCTAATTTAAATTATATATTTATTAATATTTATCGGTATACTATTTTATAAAATTATATTAACACACACACACACACACACACACATATATATATATATATATTATTGTAAAGGTTGATACTCACTCGATTGTGCAATAAAGTAATAGAAGCTAAAATTTACACTGATATTAGTGTTGGTGAATTAGCTTCGATTCTTAATTTGTCATTAACTCTGGTTCTAGATTCCATTTAAGTTCACAAGGAGATAATTTTTGTTGATTTTTTCTTATGCAGAGACTATTAAAAAATAATCAAGAACAATCTTTTTGCATGTAGTAATATTTCTTAAAAAAATCCGTGTTCAACCATGGTCAGCTTTATGTTGTAATTTCTAGAATTACAATACGACGTTGTTTGAAAATTATGTTGTATTATGATAATCTCTAATGGAAATACACTAAAATAATATTGTATATCAAGAAGTGTTTAGAAATGTTTAGGACTTATTAAATATAATTTTGTTTTGAATTTATTTATTGTATATATTGTATTTTTCATGAAGTAGTTTTATTTTTAAATTTATCTTTTTGTATTTTTACTTATATAAATTAGATGATATCTATAGATCATTGTAAGTATTGATAATTTTTTATTAGTTACATAATTTTTTTTTTTTGAAGTCACTATAAAATTAACTATATATATTCACTTCTGCTAACAAGATAAACACAAGTTTTAAAAACAAAGTTGATTTAAATTTGACCTCAAATATACTCCTTCCGTCCCGAAAGACATTGCGGGATCTTTTGTGCTAATTTTTTTTTCTATTTTGTTGATAGGCGAACTACCCTGAGATAATCACAAGGATGATTATCTTAAGGCAGAGAAGGACGCCAGCTTGTGTAGAAGCTACGTCACCGGTTTGGACCAAGGCCGACGCAGAGAAGCTCGGCGAGGTATGAAAGAAGCTCGCCCGAGCTCCTGGCGGACCAGGTCCAACCTCTATCTATGCCCAGGAGAGAGAAACTTATTGGCGAGCTTCCCCACTTGAAGGGAAGCTCGCCCACATTCATAGAGACCCAGCAAGAGCCCACCACTACATCACTCCCGAAACAATACAAGGCACCGAAGCTCGCCGAGGTTAGAAATGGTAGGCGATGCATGTATAAGAGGAGCAAATAGACATGTAGTAGGAGGAACATTGTAAAGGTAGCATTATGACGGACGAAGACAATGGTCAAGAACCCTTGTCAACACCTAAAGCCAAATAGGCTCACAAGGTGTCACCTCACACTTGCACACCTATAAATAGGTCTCTCTTGTATCATTCTCTCTTCAAGTTAATCATAATACACAATTACTTTCTCTCTAAACTCTCACTTTCTCTCTCTATATTATCCTCCAAGAACAAATATTCTTAGATCATTGTTTGGTGGAATTATATGTTGTAACAGCCACATAAAAACATCATTAAGAAATTCTATCAACAATTTGGCGCTAGAAGAAGGGTCCGAACCTCCGATTCTGAATTTTTTTTTTTAGAGCGAGAGTGAAGCTTGTTTGAAGATTTGAAGGTGTTCTTGACCAAAGCTCAAGAACACTTGAAGATACACACACACTTTCGTTTTCCGAGCAAAAACCCAAATTTCCGGGCTCGTATATTCTGCAAAAAGGTTTTAAACGCATACGTGTACACAAATAAACCAGATTCTGGATAATTTGTTACACGTAAGGCTAGACAAAAACCTAAACAAACCTACCTTGGCTGGCATACAACGACCTCGGCGACCTTCCCGACGAAACCTCAAAATGTCTAAGGAACAAACCTCGGCGACTACCAGGAGGTGGAAGGGAGCCAACCAGGGCCAGGCTGAGAGGGAAACCTCGCGCAGAGCTCCCCAGAAGAGCAATCTCCCGCGAGCTCCCCAGCGGGTTTCAGTGACTCAGGAAGAGCTGAACCCCGCCCTGAGGGACCTTGCCAACAACCCGGACGAGCTCCAGCGCACGATTGCTGCCCTGCAAAGGTTGCAGCAAAGGCAACATGACGAGCTCGCCCTAGTACCCCGGCGAGCTCCAGCCAATAAGGCCAGGGAGCAAACAAGGCCAACCCAAGGTACCCAGATTCGAGGGCAATACAGCGAGCTTCCCACCGAGCAGGAGACGAGCTCCGCTCAAGCTCGCTGGCACAGGGAACGCGCCGGGAAAGCCAAGGTGGCGGAGGGACCAGGTCCACATGATGGACGAGGTTCGGCCTATACCGAAGCATCGGCCACCCATCAATCGCAGAGAAGAGAGGTCCTCCAAGGCAGGTTGGGGTCGAGGTGCAGAGAGAACTAATGAACGGCGGCCCCCACTTCATCGCATGGGGGAGAATCGGACCTACAACCTCGCAAGTCTGCCCACGATCGACTGAGAAGGCCCACAGCTGATAGGTTGGGCCCAAATGGTGGGCGCCAATTTCGGCCCATCACAGAGGGGTCACCCCAGAGCGAGGCATCGTGAGGACGTGCGGCCACGAGACGCACGACCTTCGAACTGCCTCCACAGGAGGTGGCCCACAATGACGAGCTGGGCACATTGAAGAAAGCCGTCGAGATGCTACAATAGCAAGTAACAGCCAAATCTGGTGGACCCGACGCCACCACTCTCCCGCATCTCCATTGGCACCTGTCATCCTCAAAGCACCGGTCCAGAAGAAAATCCAGTTCCCGGTGATGTCTGCATACGAGGGCGAATCCGAGCCGAAGGTCCACCTGGCCAAGTACGCAGACTATATGATCTCGGTAGGTGCCACCGACGCCACCCAATGTCGGAACTTCCCGCTGACCCTCGGGGACCGAGCTCACCGCTGGTTCTCGTCACTCGCCCCGGGGTCAATCCAGTCCTTTGGCCAACTCACGCGGGAGTTCTTGGCCCACTTTTCCGGGTTTGGATCCTACCTCACCCAGAAGCACCGGCTCGCCAATATCCACCAAGGCGAGAATGAGACCGACCAGCAGTACCTGGAGAGGTTCGATAAGATCTTGCTGGTAGGTGAACCGGTTAGCGAGGATACCAAAATCATCGCAGTGATGGCTGGGCTCAGGAAAGGCACTGAGCTCTGGAAGAAAATGCACCTGGCATGCCCGAACACCTACACCGAGTTCCGACACAAAGCTGGGGTGTTCGTAGCTATGCAGGAGGCACTCCAGAAAGAGATCGGTGCCTCGGAGGAAAAGAAGCCATACGGGAAAAAGTCCGGGGGCACGTACAAAGCTCCCCGGAACTTGAAAGCTTTCGGTGACGGAGACGAGTTCAAGAAGAAGCTCAACCAAGTGCTCACCGTCTCCGTTGACCATGTCTTTACCGCGGTCAAAGATAAAGCCATGTTGGACGAGCCGAGAAGAATCCGCCAGGACCGCGTGAAGCTCAATCCCAACAAATACTGTGCCTACCACCAGTCGATCGGCCACTTTACCAGCGAGTGTCGTGACCTCCTCAAGCAATTATAGAAATTCTACTAGGATGGAAAGCTGGCCGAGGTCGCCAAAAATGCACCGGCAAAGAGAACCAGGATAGAGAGACGGGAGGTCTCCGACGAAGAAGAGGAGGACGCAGGCCAACGTGGCCCTCAACATAGGCGAAGGGCACCTCCCCAACCTCAGCAAAACCTGAAGCCCACCAGAGAACTCCTGGTTCTCGAAGAAGTGATCGAACTCCAGGATGGGAGATCATCCATTTCCAATAGACAGAGGAAGGTCAAAATCCGGGCCGTAAACCAGGTTCAGTAAGGCAGCTCCAGTTCCAGGCCCGTCGCGCAACCCACTGATGAGCTGACATTCTCTTCAGCGGACTTGGAAGGGGTACTGACACCCCACAACGACTCGTTGGTGATAAGCGCCAACATCATGAACGTCCGAGTTCACAGACTGCTTGTGGACACCAGCGCTTTCACCAACATTCTCTTCAAATCCACCTTAGATGCCTTAGGTGATTTTGAGTCGTTTATAGAACCTAGCAATGCTAGGATAGTGGGGTTCGGAGAAGCTGTAACCGTCCCTCTAGGTAGTATTACGTTGAGTGTCCAACTTGTATCGGCCGAGGACCTGGAGTGGAGACTGACTAGGTTAATAGATTTCCTTGTTGTCGACCAGCAGTCCTCCTACAACGGGTTCCTTGGCCGCCCTTTTATCAATGAATTCAAAGCGGTGTGTTTGACCTACTACTATTGTCTCAAGTTCCCTACTCCAAAAGGTGTCGGGACGATAAAAGGTGACCAGAAAAAGGCCCGTGAGTGTTTGCTCCAGATCAAAGACGGCCAAACCAAAAAATCTGTGACGCAGGTTCAAATCCTCGAAGAAGATGTACAGATTCCGGCAGATGAGCCGAACATCCTAGACATCATCTCGACAGAAACTGAGTTGATGGAGGTAGGTGACCTGCCAGAATCTGACCAGGTATCGGAACCTGTGCAGGAGGCACAGCCGATACCCACGGAAGGAGTGGAGGGGACTCGAGCAAACTAAGTGCAGGAACCTGGGCAAGGCTCACAACCTGCGCCCATGGAAGTGGTCGAAAGAACTCAAGGCGGAGAACCTGCGGGAGATCAGGAACCAATGCTAATGGAGGTTGATCAAGTCCCCAGGCCGCTGAACCATCCAAAGTTGATGAACCACCGGAAGTACTGACGGTTGAGAAACCTGTCCAAGTTGAAAGCAAAGCTGATGATCTCGAACCACGCATAGGTCACGAACCTACGTGGATGTCACAAGAGGAGTAGGATGAGTTCATCAGCGATCCAAGGTGGAAAAGCCAGAAGAGGAAGGCCACTCCCATGGAGGATTTGACAGTAATCCCGGTGGACCCGGAAAGGGACTTGAAACTTTTCATAGGTTCCGAGTTGCCAGAACCATACCGGTCAAGGATGGAGCTGTTTCTGATGTCCAACTTGGACGTATTTGCCTGGTCCCATGAGGATATGACGGGAATCCCGTTGGAACATGCCTGTCACACACTCAACATAGATCCAACAAGGAGACATGTCCGCCAAAAGCAAAGAAAGTATGGACCTGACAAGTACGCAACCCTGACCACCGAGGTCGAGAAGCTGCTGGATAACAAGCTGATCAAGGAAGCCTTATGTCCGCAGTGTGTCGCAAACCCCGTTCTGGTCAAGAAGTCCAACTGAGCGTGGAGACTATGCATCGACTTCACGGACCTAAACAAGGCGTGCCCTAAGGACAACTTCCTTCCACCCCACATCGATCAGCTTGCAGATAGCACCGCAGGCCATGAGATGATGACGTTCATGGACGCTTTCGCGGGCTATCACCAGATAGCAATGCACCCAGATGACCAGGAGCATACGACGTTCTACACCAACAAAAATATATATTGCTGGGAAAGGATGTCGTTCGGACTCATCAACGCCGGAGCGACCTACCAAAGGTTGGTGAATAAGATGTTCGACCAGCACATCATCGAATCTATGGAGGTGTATGTGGATGACATAGTTGTCAAGAGTTTGCGAAAGGAGGACCACCTCGACCACCTAAAGCAAACCTTCGACATACTACGCCACTACAACGTAAAGTTAAACCTCAAGAAGAGTAGATTCGGTGTGCATTCAGGGAAGTTCCTGGGATATCTGGTGAGCCAGCGAGGAATTGAAGTCAATCCGACACAGGTCCAATGCATAATCGAGATGAGCATACCCGATTCCGTACAGAAAATTCAAAGACTGACCGGGTGTATGGTAGCCCTGAACAGGTTTATCTCCAGGTCTGGTGATCGAAATCGTCCATTTTTCGAGGCAATAAAGGCAAACACGCTCAGATATAAGGAAGTGGCTAAGGCCAATAAGCTCCACCTTAAAAACCACTTCGAATGGACGAGCAAATGCCAACGAGCTTTCGAAGATATTAAAGCATACCTGGCAAACACTCAAACCCTATCAAAACTGGTACCTGGTGAGAAGCTGTACCTGTACCTTGCTACGTCGGAAGTTGCAATTAGCTCCGTCCTGGTTCGAGAAGAGGCAAAAACACACCTACCAGTGTACTACATAAGCCAAGTCTTACACGAAGCTGAATTGCGGTATACCCCAACGGAGAAGCTATCCTACGCACTGGTGATGACTATTAGAAAATTGAGGCCCTACTTCTTCGATCACCCGGTAGAAGTGTTGACGACATTCCCACTAAGGCAAATACTGCAACGGCCGGACACGGCAGGGTGCTTGTTGAATTGGTCACTAGAGGTCAGCCAATACGGTATAACCTACTCTCCCCGAACAACGATTAAGGGACAAGCACTCGCCGACTTTGTCGTCGAGCTGACTTTCCCACAAGATCCGACGAGGGGACGTATAGCTCCGTGGTATCTCTACGTCGACGGATCATCAACTAGCACAGCAGCAGGGGCCGGTGAGGTTTTGATCAGCCCAAACAGACAAGTCTTCACCTCAGCAATCCGGTTCGACTTTAGGGAAACCAACAATAATGTGGAATACGAAGCTTTGATAGCCGGACTTAGGTTATCATTAGCTGTGGGAGCAACCAATCTTCTGGTCTTCAGAGATTCCCAGCTAATAATATCCCAAGTCCAGGGGAGTACGAAGCAAAAGATCAACAGATGATGACCTACCAGAAGATAGCGGCACATCTGATCTCGATGTTTACGTGGGTTTACATCAATCAGATACCAAGGCTGGAGAACACACAAGCAGACGCCCTAGCCCGGCTAGCTACCAGTAACGGCGAAGCAGAAGACACCGAGGTCGTAGTCACCAAGCTGAAGAACCCCTCGACGTCCGATTAAAAAGTAAATCAGACCTCGAGTGGGGGGCAGGAAGGTGATGAAGATGGTGGAGATTGGTGCACTCCGATCCAAAAATACATGAAGGACGGATTTACTCCTGAAGATACATGGGAAGCTAGTCGACTAGTGAAGCAAGCGACCAGATATACGTTGGTGGATAACCAACTCTACAAACGTGGATTCTCTCTACCCCTACTCAAATGCTTATCTAAAAAGCAAGGGTTCGAGGTGTTAGAAGAAATCCACGAAGGAATTTGCGTAAGCCACGCTGGGGGGCAAGCTTTGGCATACAAGACAATCAGACAGGGGTACTACTGGCCCACTCTTCGCAAAGATGCCATTAGCTTCGCACGGAAGTGCCGAAAGTGTCAACTTTTCGCACCAAACATCCACTCTCCGGCTACTCAACTGAAGTCGGTTTTCAGCCCGTGGCCTTTTGCAAAATGGGGCATCGACTTGATCAGCCCATTTTCACTTGGCAGAGGAGGTGTAAAGTTTGCTGTTGTAGCAGTGGATTATTACACTAAATGGGCTGAAGCTGAGGCACTTGCAACAGTAACGCAGGAAATGATGATCGGTTTTATATGGAAGAACCTGATCTGCCAATTTGGACTCCCGCAATCAATCATCACGGACAACGGAAGGCAGTTTGATGGCCAGAAGTTGAGAGATTTTTGTAGTTCGTGGAACATCAAGAAGCACTACTCAACTCCGTACCACCCGCAGTCGAACGGTCAAGTCGAGGCGGTTAACAAAATTCTGAAGCATATATTGAAGATCCGCCTCGAAGATAAGAAAGGAAGCTGGGCAGACGAACTTCCAGAGGTTCTGTGGTCTTATAGAACATCATACAGAGCAAGTACCGGAGAAACGCCGTTTGCCTTAGCCTTCGGAATAGAAGCGGTAGTACCGGTGGAAGTCCAGAATAAGACTTGGAAGGTGGTAGGATTTGATGAAGAAAAGAACGACGAAGCCTTGGCGGTTGAAAAGATTTGATTGAAGAAACCAGAGCTTCGTCAGAAATGAAAAATATCACCTACAGGCGCAGAGCGGAGAAGTACTATAATTCCCAAGTCCGAGATCGAAAGTTCAAGGTTGGGGATCTAGTGCTAAAGAAGAAACTGATGGCCCCACCTGGTGTATTTGGACCAAATTGGGAAAGACCATTCTGGGTTACCGCAGCCTGGGCAAACGGCACATATGACCTCGAAGACGCAGAAAGAAATACCTCGTCATACACCTGGAGTGAAAACATTTAAAGAAGTTTTATCAATAGATCGAGATTTTGTAATAGATTAGTCGAAGGTTCGCATCAGGAGTGTTGATGGCAACCAATGTAAATTACATTACTAGGTAAAGTTAGAAATTTTCCAAGAAAATGTCAACTGTTCGAAACTCCGCAGTACGCAAGGACCAAGGTCCCGAACGTTATAATCTAAACGCTCGAAGGCAAAGGCCAAAGTGCCCAAGGTTAGCGAAGGTATCCTTCTTAAAGGATTACCAAGCACCAACTGCCTTAAGTTAGAAAAATTCACGGAAAAGACGGTTAAAACGTCTAAGGCAAGGTTCGCAAAACCCAATCGCCTGAAGTGAATTAAACGAAGTACAACTCGCTACCCCAAGAGGTCTAACACGAGCGATTCGCGGTCCTAAGTGGTGTAAGACGAAGAATATGTACTAACCAAACGAAGGTACAATTCGTAGTCCTAAGCGGCGTAAAATGAACAATTTACTTCTCAAAAGTAGAGTAAGACGAACAAATAAGTACCAAAAATATAAAAACGAGCTAATTAAAGATATAATGTGCGTAAAATATAAGTGAACATAGTTGGGGTAAAAGAATCGAGTTTCATTCAAAAATACTTGGGAAACTTTCAAGTCAAAAAGACACTTGAAAATCTCCCAAGTATAAGAAGTTGTGCTAGCCACAAAGGTCGGCTAGCTGACCATCTTTGAAGTACAAAAAGAGCTCCTTCTGGGCAAGCTATATGAGCCCGGCGACCTTCAACTACGTTAACAGAAGGAAATAACAAAAAGGCTAAACTAAGAAAACCAAGAAAATCCTCTAAGTCTCCGGAGCTTCGGGGGCAGTTGGAGCAACGGGAACCTCGACAGGAACCTCAGGATTGGCGACCTCGGGGGTGACCTCTACACCCACGGTCTGGCCAGCTGGAGGAGAGAGCCTGGGCAAAATCGTGATGTTACCAGTGCACCCACTGGTGTCCAGCTTGCTGAGGTTCAACATGGCGTCCCCGCAAGCTTCTTGGAGTTGGGCCATGGTGGGAGGGGTTCTCTCTTCTTCTTCAGCGACCTCCTCTCCCGCGACGTTCAATTCCGGCACAGGCACAGTGTTTATAATTTTAAAACGTGCCAGAACAAAATCAAGAGGGATCCCGAGCTCTGGAAGGTCGCCGATGTCTAGCTCGATTTCATCGGGAAAGGGGGCCTTGTCTAAGCAATCTTTGAAGTCGCCCACCACGGCCGCGACCTCATTGTCCTTGTGTGCCCGCGCCCACCACATGGTCCTGAGGACCTCGGCATAGCACTGGATGAACCCCTTGTCGGAGGCCTCAGCCCTCACAGCATTCAAGCTTGCCGAGGAGGTGGCATCATTGCGAAGCTCGGCTACTTCGTTGATCTTCGCCGAGAGCTCCTCTCTGAGCTTAGCGCACTCCTCGTTGGCACTCTTCACCAAGGCCCGCTGCAGCTCCAGCTCCCTCTTGGTCACAGAATGCTCGTCCACCTCACGCGCGAGTTTCTCGGCGAACTCCTCCTCCTTGGCTTTTATTTGGGCATCCACGTTCCGCTGGATGGAGGCGAGCTTACGTTGAAGTTCACAGAGGTTGTCGAGAGCAGTCTGCTCGGAATGCCAAGGCTGCAACAGTTTTCTCCTCGGCGAGCTCCACGGCCTTCTTCAGCTTATCAGCATTCTCTGCCAGCTTCAGATACGCCATGTTCTTCTCCTGGCGAACTGCTTCCAGTTGGGTCGCCTGATCGATGACCCTCTGATTGGCGAGCAGAAGCCCACTCGCATGGTACATGGAAAGCTTGGCATTCTCGATTAGGTTTTGGCTTTCCATGGTCGCCAGCGAAGGGGTTGACCAATATCGTGGTACCTCGCTCACAGTGTCCCGAGCGAGGCCCGGAGGAAGGTTGTGCATGGAGGTGAGAGAGCAAGATCGCTCGTACGAGTGGAGGGCCTCATGCCTATTAGGGTGGGCAATGGAGGCATAGCTGCGAAGTCAAAACACTTGGAGTCAAAAAGAGGTGACATACAAAAAATAACGAGGTATGAAACCAATTTGGCGAGCTACTTACTGGACTCGCTCAAGATCCCAGCCTAGGATCGTATCTTCCACTACTTGCACCCCAAATGGGGATGTGGAAGGTGGCGACCTTCGTATAGGCGCAATAGCCAGTGGAGCGGTCGAGTGAGCGGATCCACCCTGCACCGACCTTGTATCGGCTCGCTCGACCTATTCAGGTTCATCCTCATCGTGAAGAAGGGTCCGAGCTCTCTTGCGAGCTTGCACATCATCCTCCCCTACTCGGGACCCATCTCCACGGTGGAGGCCTCTCTTTGATTGGTGGGGAGCTCGCTCAGGCGTGATCCCAGCTCGCCCCCCTCCTCTATTGGTCCGAGCGACCTCCGCAGCCTTGGTCTTTGTCGAAGCTTTAGTTGGCCCCTTCTGGGTCCCAGAGCCGCCAACATCGTCTTTCTTGGAGGCGAGCTCTGCTTTCTTGCTCGCCTCTAAACCGAGAGTCGATGGCAAGGCCAATCTGTTGGGGCGCGGAGGACCCATAGCAAACCGGCGAGCTAGCACGTGGTAAGCTTCCGGGATCTCAACAGTTGGAAACGAAACCCAAGCTTCACCTGCAAAAACGAGAAGAACGTGGTTAGTATCTTGGCGAGCTACCCACCCAATTGGCGAGCTTCAGCGAGTTAGAAACCTGGAAGCTCAGGACCTTGAACCGTGAGGTGATGTGGCAAAGTGTGAAGCCCGACAAGTCTAAGGCAATGGTGCTGGCAAAGGTGGGCGATCTCCCGATCCTTTTAGCCCCTCAAGTAACAAACAGCCCGCACTACGTCAAATTCAATCAGCACCTCAGGCTTGCCTCGGCTGGACTTGTGGTGCTTCAAACCTGCAAAAAAAGGGAAATTTGATTAGTACCCACACACACCAAAAAATGTGACCTACTGCTGGCCTCTCCATATTTCTCAGGAGAAAAAATTTGCCCTTCTCGTCCAGAGTAGTTGGTAGAAGCTCGCCAATCTCCGCCCATGAAGACAAATTGCTGCTTCCAGTCTCGGACCTTATTTGGGAAGATCCCCAAAAACTTCTCTCCCGGGCGAGCTTTGAGGTAGTAATACCCCTTGCAATCATTTACTTGCCGGGTTACTGTAAACAGTTCATTGAGCTCTACCGTGGTCAGCCGGTTTTCATACCCCTCCAGTCCAAAGACCGCCAACGCCGCCAACAAACTACTCCAGCATTGGGGGTGAGCTGTGTAATGGCGAGGTTGTGGTCTAGTAAGAATTGGTCGATGATTGGGTGCAAGGGCAGTGTGAGCCCGGCCTCGAGGGTGTGCACATTGATGGCCATCAACCCAGCCGGAGGTGCATCAGCTCGCTCGTTCTTTTCCGGAGCATATAGGTAGATATCAAGAGGGATCCGGTACTTTTCGCGAAGTTGGGGAAGGTGGTATTCGTTTATCACACTCTGAACATCGCTCGCCTTGTAATCAGACTTGTTCACCGAGTCTCAAAAAGTTCGCTCGGGGAGAGGGAAGCTCGCCACGTGTTCGGTGACGTACTCTTCCCAGTCAAAGGCATACACCCTATCATTAGAGGCCTGGTGTTCAATCAACTGGGGTTCAGGGAAGTCGATGGATTAGAGCAAGTCAATTGTAACCTCATCGAGGTCGCCTCCTTGCTCGTCCACCTCGGCGACCTCTTCACCATCTTCGGCGACCTCCCCTGCAGCCTCGGCGACCTCCTCGTCCTTTGTTAAGGCCTCGTTGGAGGCTAACTCAAAACCTCGCCAGAGCTCGCGGAGATAAGACTCTTCACTCTGGCCAGAGTTGGTAGCCTTCTCCCCAGAGTCAGACTGGACCTCGCCAAGAAGCCCGCCAGAGTCTGGGCGGGCTACTGAGGCCGCCTCAGATCCCGGGTCAATCATTATCGGAGTGACAAGGGGAATCGGTTCGTTGCCAGTCACTGGTCGCTTCTCCGGATTATGGTTCGAAAGGGTTCTACTTGAAGACTGGGTCGACATAGTGGGTGTTCTAAATCCAAAAATCCCAGTCGCCGGAGTTGCAGGGCGAAGGTAATCGGGAAGAATCAAAAGTCTCCAGAAATGTCCAAAATTTTCGAAAACTAGAAGAAATCGGAAAAGGAACGAAAGAAATCTGCAAAAGAAAGAAGAAAAGAGAGAATAAATCGGATTCTGCCTTGAGGAGCCTTTGAAAATCCGTCAGATGCAAAAAAAATGATCGCCGGAAAAAGCTCGAGAGAATCGGGGGTGTAAAAGTGGAAAGTGAACTCGTTTTCTCTTATTTATAGACGTCGGGACGAGCTGCAATTTTCGAGAAGTCCGGGGACCTACATGCAAAAATTTGAAAGTTTTGTTATGATGGGCGCGGGAAGTGAGGCCTAAAAAGGCGTGCACGACACCTTGATTCTCGCACCACGTTAGCTGACCAACCGCCGCAATGGAGCTCGCCCACGAGCTCGGCGCCTATTCTAGATGTAGTTCGCCAACACTCGAGCCTTCGTCCACAGAGACAAACCAGCTCGCCCACACATTAGAAAAATCATGATGTGGGCAAGCTGGGGGGCAAATGTTGTTAGGCGAAATACCCTGAGATACTCACAAGGATGATTATCTTAAAGCAGAGAAGGCCACCAGCTTGTGTAGAAGCTACGTCACCGGTTTGGACCAAGACCGACACAGAGAAGCTCGGCGAGGTATGAAAGAAAGCTCGCCCGAGCTCCTGGCGGACCAGGTCCAACCGCCATCTATGCCCAGAAGAGAGAAGCTTATTGGCGAGCTTCCCCACTTGAAGGGAAGCTCGCCCACATTCATAGAGACCCAGCAAGAGCCCACCTCTACATCACTCCCGAAACAATACAAGGCACCGAAGCTCGCCTAGAAGCTCGCCGAGGTTAGAAATGGTAGGCGATGCATGTATAAGAGGAGCAAATAGACATGTAGTAGGAGGAGCATTGTAAATGTAACATTGTGACGGACCAAGACAAGGGTCAAGAACCCTTGTCAACACCTAAAGCCAAATAGGCTCACAAGGTGTCACCTCACACTTGCACACCTATAAATAGGTCTCTCTTGTATCATTCTCTCTCCAAGTTAATCATAATACACAATTACTTTCTCTCTCTAAACTCTCACTTTCTCTCTCTATATTATCCTCCAAGAACAAATATTCTTAGATCATTGTTTGGTAGAATTATATGTTATAACAGTCACATAAAAACATCATTAAGAAATTCTATCAACATATTTATTTTAAAATTTTTAATTATAATAATATTAATAAAGATGCATATTATAGAATAAATTATAAACTTAAGATATAATTAATAATCAACTACATCTTTTTAAAAATGCAATAAGTTAACAAAATCTTAAAAACTATCACAATATGATATGTTTATATTCTAAATTAAATACAAAAATAATAAAATAAATGGCAATAATAAATTAACATCAAGCTAAGTGGTTTAATTAATAAGAATTTCAAAAGACGAATTACTCATCTCTATACACATGATTTTCATCTTCGAATTCAAACTCAATATCAACACTTTCTCATCGGATGAGATTATCCTCGCACAATTTTTTAAATTGGCCACTTTTCAAAAATATCTTTAATTTAAGTTAATTATAAAAATAAAAAAATTATCCACTGTCTAGGTGGCACCAAGATCACCATCTCAACTTTCTTTTTTATTGATTTGGATTAATTGTCAGCAAAAGTACTGTCAAGTCTTTAGATAGCCGTAATTTATATCTCTAATACTGGTCTTTTTTCCAAAAGACTTGGGCACACGTATTAAAAAAAATAGTATATGTGAGTGTGAAATTAATTAATAAAATATAAAAAGTGTACTTTATTAACTTTTGTGAGTATAAATAATTTTCTTTTTAAGGTAGAAAAAAAGAGTTGGGACGTCCCAAAATAGAAAAAAGGGAAAAAAAGAGTTGGAACGGAGGGAGTATTATTTAATAAAAATAGTTAATTTTTTTCATAAATGTAGCCGATATCATTTAAAAATCTACAGGAATTTTTGTTTTGTAGTGTAACTGCTTTAATTTATCAAGTTCATTGCTTACCGCGTTTCATGTTTGACTCACAAGTTGTATTGATTACCAAATACAATAATAACCTCTTCTGTCCCTTTTAAAATTAGGGAGCACTTCATAAGCCTTAAAAGGTCATATTACAATTTTTTTAATAGTTAGATAGCCATTTAGTTGGCTGTATTAATATCGGGTCAACCCGATTTAATATAATGAGTTTTAACAATTTAATAATAAAATAATAAAAATATTATTTTTTTATATTAATTATTCGATAATTTCACTTCTACAATTTTAATACAGATTAAACATTTTTTTTTCAATTCTAATTATTACCTTTCAAACATGTTACTCCCCAGTTCCTCAATCATCTTTCTTTCTACCAGAATCGACAATTGTCCGGAAATTGAAATGCCCATCATTACCGCCGAAATTTGAAACGCTCAACGCCCACAACAACCGTCTGAAATGTCCAATACCACCACCACTTAACACGCCCAATGCCTATGACTGGCGAAGAAAAAAATAACAGAGCAAAAGAAGGAGAAGTGCAATGGTGGGGGCGGTATCACCATGGCCACCACTAATCTTCTCATCCTCTTCATGACATGAAGCCATGTTTTTAATTTTGGATTTTAGAGTTTTTCTTCTTTTGATTACCTCTCAATTTGAGTTTGAATTTTGGTTTTCTTTCAATTTTTGGTTTAAATTAGTTTGGGATTTTGTTTTTCTTTTTGTTGTTTTTTTTAAATTTTGGTTTTGCGATTTCAATTGAGGGGGAGGGAGAGGGAGAGAGAGTGTTTTAAATGTCACACACCTCAAAATCTATTCTTATTTCTTACTTCTAATCCAAAAATTGACCATTTTGAGTTACACTTTGGTAGAAATTTTCAAAAATAGAAAGATTTTTTTTTTTAATCCACTCGCAGCCCGTAGGTCCTCACGCGGCACACAATCTTATTCATCTACCTTCCCCCACCCTAACACTCCCCACCCCCAACCTTGAATTCAATATAAACTAAACACCTACACCAACAGCCTTATTTCTTTTTTCTTTTTTAAATTTCTTTTAATTTTAAATTTTTTAATTATTGTATTAATTAAAATATGCATTTAATATTATATTATAAATAAATATTTTTACATATAATAACACATTTAATTTTACAATAACACACATTTGTTCTTATAGTAACACACATTTGTCTCTCAATTTGTGTTACCATATGAACAAATGTGTGTTACTGTAAAAACAAAATATATTCTTATGATAATAAATATGTGTTTTTTAATTTATTCATCATCCATTTAAATCTAGATATATTGTTTCATATAATACATATGTTATTATATGAAAAAAATAATTACTTCTATAAAAATAAATAAATATTTGTGAATAGTCAATATTTGTCTTATAGTAACACACATTTTGCTCTTACATTATATGAAAAATTATTTATTCTATTAAAACAAATGAATATATGTATAATAACAACATTTTATAAGATAGTAACACACATTTGCTCTAATAGTAACACACATTTATCTCTCTGTTTGTGTTACTATATGGGCAAATGTGTGTTACTATATCGGCAAAATATATTTTTATGAGAACAAATATGTGTTTCGTAATTTATTCGTCATCCCTTTAAATCTAGGTATATTGTTTCATGTAATAAATATATTATTATATAAAAATATATAATTATTTATAAAAATAAATAAATATTTGTGAATAATTAATATTTATTCTTATAATAACACACATTTTGCTCTTGCATTTGTGAAAAATTATTTATTCTATATAAATAAATAAATATATGTAAAATAACAATATTTTATAAGATAGTAATACATATTTGCTCTAATAGTAACACACATTTGTCTCGCAATTTGTGTTACTATATAAGTTAATGTGTGTTACTATATGAGCAATATATATTTTTATGATAATAAATATGTGTTTCTTAATTTATTCATCATCCCCTTTAAATATAGATATATTGTTTCATGTAAATTATAATACATATGTTATTATATTAAAAAACAATTATTTCTATAAAAATAAATAAATATTTGTGAATAATCAATATTTATTCTTAAAGTAAAACACATTTTGCTCTTGCATTATGTGAAAAATTATTTATTTTATAAAAAAATATATGTAATATAACAATATTTTATAAAATAGTAATACACATTTGCTCTAATAGTAATATATATTTGTTCTCCCGTTTATGTTACTATATGGATAAATGTGTGCTACTATATGAGTAAATGTGTGTTACTATATGAATAATACATATGTTATTATATTAAAAAAATAATTATTTCTATAAAAATAAATAAATATTTGTGAATAATCAATATTTATTCTTAAAGTAAAATACATTTTGCTCTTGCATTATGTGAAAAATTATTTATTTTATAAAAAAAAATATGTAAAATAATAATATTTTATAAAATAGTAATACACATTTGCTCTAATAGTAATATATATTTGTTCTCCCGTTTATATTACTATATGGATAAATGTGTGCAACTATATGAGTAAATGTGTGTTACTATATGAGTAAATGTGTGTTACTATACTAAAATAAATTGAGAACAAGTTTTTAAATTTATTATATAATATTATTTAATTTTTTTTTAAAATTTATAATAATTAAATAATAATAATAAATCAAAAAAAATCAACCATTTTGACAAAAAATAATAAATGGGCTGGGCTTAGTGTATGTTTGTGGGGGTGGGTGTTGGGGGGGGGGGGGGGGCAGGACAATTTGACGAGGAATATTTCGCATCAGGTATGCCTGGGGTATGGCGTGTGTGTTTGGTGCGAGGAAGGAGGCGCGTGGTTTAGTTATTTTTTTAATTCTAATTTTAAAATTTCTACGATAGAAATTTTTATATAAGTTTTTGTCTTTATTTAAATGTCACTACTACTTGAAAAGTACATATGACAAAAAGTGAGTCTCAATTATTTTATTTGTACTTTAAAATTTATTATTTTTATTATAATTTGAATTCAATTTATTATTTTACCATAATTTGAATTCATTCCACCCCCTTTATAATAATTTAAATTTTTTTATATTTAATACTTAATAAAAATACCATCAGAATATATATGTACAACCATATGAAAAATGACCAAAAATATTTTATATCTTTCATAACATATTATACATTTCACAATAATATTTTCCAAAAAGATTTCAAAATTGACTTAACACATGGCTAAAACTAAAAAATATATTTACAATTCAAAGACATATCTATACAAAAACAGTCTTAAAAAATTCAACGGAATATATGTAAGTGAAAAAAAATTAATATAAAAGTTCAAATATGTGTATCCAAAGTTCAACTTCAATGAATGTCAAGTTCAATTATAAATTATCTACAAGTTCAGATTTAAATTAACAACTTATTCAAGATTATATTCAAGAAATGAGTTTTTTTGTGCTAAATTGAGGCTAAAACAAACCATCTATATAAAACGACCAAAACATATTTTATATCTTTTATAAGTACCAAAAATACAAATAAAAGTTTAAATGTGTGTATCTAAAGTTCAAAATAAATATTGTCAAGTTCAATTTCAAAATTGTCTACCAGAAAAAACAGACTTCAATCGGCAAAAAGTGTTTGTCAAATCTTCTAGTGGGAATCTGAATAAAAAGAAAAAAAGAAAAGAAAAAGCCCCTTCAATCTTTTGGAAATAACAGTCCCTTCAATCTGAGAATACAATTTCTTCAACAAACCAAAATGAAAGCATAAAACCAACAAACAAAAGAACAGAAAAGACCTAACTCTTAAATCAAGTGATGAATAAACACAAAGGTGGAAAATAGGAAAGAAGAAAAACGTACTGAATCGAAGCTTATCGATGCTCTGATTAGATAAACACAGACTATTGCCTCCATTTTCCCTTACAACCACTTGGAGATCGCATACACTTGTGCAAGCAATATTTAATAATAGTAACACATATTTGCTCTCTAATTTGTGTTACTATATGGGCAAATATGTGTTACTATATGGACAAATGTGTGTTATTATATGGACAAATCCGTGTTAGTGTAAGTGTAAGGACAAAATGTATTTTTATAAGAATAAATATGTGTTTTTAATTTAATCAGCATCCCTTTAAATTTAGGTATATTGATTCATATAATAACACACTTTTTTACTATTTTATATGTGTTATTATATGAAAAACTAATTATTTTTATAAAAATAAATAAATATTTATGAAAAAACTATTTTTTTCTTATATTAATACACATTTATCTTATATTCTATGAAAAAATATTTATTTTATATAAATAAATAAATATATATATATAATAACAATATTTACTTTGGAAAGTAATATACATTTTTCTTTATAGTAACATGCATTTGTCCATATAATAATACAAATTGAGAGTAAAATTTTGAATTTATTACATACTATTATTATTCTTAAATCCTTAACAATTAAAAAAATCAATTAAACAACCTCATTTTGCATGTGTATACTTGTTACCTGGGATGGATTATACATATACTTGTTACATGGGAAGGAAGGCAAAGTATTGTATGAAAATGGTCATGAACAAGTTTTAAAATATCAAACATTTAACCAAGTGTATCAAAAATATCACCAGGTGTATCAAAAGTTGAGGTCAATAAAATTTATATATTGACTTCAACTTTTGATACACATGATGAATATTTTGATACACTTAACCAGATATTTGATACATTAAGACAATTTCATGATAAGTTTATCATGAACTATTTTCACACAATACCAACTCGGAATGGAATATACATTATATACAGGAATTGGAATGGGGGCGGACACAAATATTGGAAGGGGGGGGGGGGGGGGAGAGGGGGGGGGGCGCGTGAGTTAATTTCTTTTAAGTTTATTTTTGGAAATTTTTACAGTTGAAATGTCTATATAAGTTTTTGTCAATTAGATACACTAAATAATTACAAATATTTTCACTGAACATGTATATTATACTAATAATGAATATAATCATACAAATTTTTTGTTGCACTAGGGTGCATACTATACAATAGAATTTTATGTTTAATTTATTATTTTTTCAAAATACGCAGTTATACGCCAAATTATGTGTCCTTTTGCAATTGAGATATTACTAGACTTATTTTAGGATATTAATAAATTATTTTAGATATTATTAAATTGTTCATAAAGTATTAATAAATTAGTCTTATCATGTATATTTTTAAATTTTGAAATAGTGCATTTAACAAAGTTGGTAGCACAAATAACCATGACGAAAATGAAAAAAACTAAAGGGCCTCAACTAAAAAAATATAAAAAAATTTACAAAATTATTCTAAAAAAATGATCCTAATGAGAAATTGGTTGTATAAAAAAAAAAACTATATATCTGCACAAATATTTTGAACCAATTTATAAATATACTAATTTTTTTAAATCAATATGTTGTTGGTCCCAAAACGAGTCTAAATTAGTGTATGGGGGGAATGCATTGATAACAATTTTTTCTTTTTCAGGAAATACTTCTTAGGATTCAATCTGCTATAAACTGATAATGCTCACTAAGACTGAGTCCTTGGGACTGACACGCTCAGGAACCAGATACACTGAATCCTGAAATGTGCTCTGAGTGAGCTCAGTAAAGATAACCCACCTACTGACTGCTGAGAAGCTGGACAGTTGGATAGCTATCTAAACAAGCTTTTACGTGCGGAAGTATGAGCCCTAAATTTACCGGTTTTAAGTGTTTTACTGAAAACGTTTTAGCTTAGTTACTGAAAGAATGGTTAAGGGGTTGTGCTCAGTTTTCAAGATCAGGAAGATTGATTCTTCTTGAGTTTTAAATCAATGTTGAATGCTTTTATATTGAGATGATGTGACAGTTAATAAATGCAAAACAAGTAAATCAACACATAGAGATTTTTAACGTAGTTCAGAGACTTAAGCTCCTACGTCCATGGTCTGATTTAACATGAGCAATCCACTCTTAGGATTAAATCTTGTTTTTATACGTGCCAAGGTGCACCTTCCTCTCTAAGGAATTCAACTCCTGGGTTTTTACAATTCTCAGTCCTTCCCACTTCACCAACTCACAACTTTGAGTGCTTTAGCTTTTAATTTTCCAACTAATGGTGTGGTAACCCTTGCAAACAAATCTAATGCTAAGGATGGGTTATCACTCTAAGCTAAATACAGAAAAGATTCCTATCAACACTCGGAAAATATAATTTGCTGAGTGTTGAATGCTCTGAGCGCTTGAATCTTTGGTTAATCTCGACTTTGAAATTTCCCATAACCTTGTTTGGGTGCAAAATCTTCTGTATTTATAGTGGAGATTTGTAATATACCCGTTGGAGGAGATCAAAATAAATCTTCCTATTTTAGGTAGGTGGCAGCTTAGGAATGGACATTTACTTTTCACCATGCTATTTTGGTGAAAGTTTTCTAGCACCGCCTATGGATTATGGATCATTAAATGTGAGAGTCAGCTCCGTATACACGTGTCTTCATCTCATTGGCTGCTTTTCAAACGACTAGTTATTGACAAGCATGCTTCATCGTACATTAATTACTTCGAGTAAGTTGCACTTTAACTCAGGTATAAATGTTTATTTTTATTGGAGTCTGACATTCTCTTTGTCCTCAGTCCTTTATCATAAATGCTAAGTCTCAAACGTCAATAACCTTTTCTATTAGGACTTACATGTGTTAGTAGAATGAACACTCAGCCCGATTACTCAGGTTACTTCCGTATTCACTTAATAGGCTCTGTCCTAATTGCGCTTAGAACAGTCAGTAGGACTCTATCAGTGGTCTTCCTTGGGATTGCTTCTCTGGATCGATCTTCTCAGCATCAATCTTCTCTGGAACTATCTTCTCAGGATCTTCAGGATCTCAACTTCAGGACAAATTTCTTGAACTTGGTCATCATTGATCTTTCTATGCTCGGGGATGGTTCTTCCTGACTTCGATCTTCAGGACGTCTCCTTCTGACTTCATGCTTCAGGATGGTTCCCCCTTAACTGAGTACCTGTGAATATAAAATAACTCTAACCTATCCTGAACTATTTCCGAGTCTATACAATCATGAAACTGTACTTAGGCAAATTCATATTTTCTGACTTAAGGTTTTTGGGATCTGAATCAAAATAACTCGGAATATCCCAATAATTTCTCCCTTTTTAATGATGTCAAAACCTATCTATCCAACACAAATAGAACTGAAATGATAACCTCTAACAGCTAAGGTAACTTAGTCTATAAGATGGAAATAAGGAAAGGTTAGCACAATTTTTGATAAGGATGCAAAAAATAAATCAGGAAGCAACAAGATGATGTCTATGGAATGTAAAAGTTCCATTGATATAATCATTGAGTACAATTTCCTGAACTATTACGATCGTTTCCTGAACTATCTAGAGGTCATCACCATACTCCTTCAAGGAAATATCATTGTGATAACAATTCTTGTGTAATAAAATATTTATTACCACTTGAAATGATATACAATTTATTTTTCTTGAATATTGGGTTCTTCTCTCTAACTTGTTCTCTGATTCTCCTTAAACTTTGACCTGGTTTTTGTCTTTACTTGACTGTACTTTAACTTTGACTTGAAAAGTTTGATCCAAGGATGGATCGTCTAATTTTTTATCGAGCGAAGTCTTTGGAAGATTTTGATTAAGAACACTTCAGATTTGATGAAGAACGATCTTCGAATCTTCAAATCTTGATTTGAGGTGGAACACTGGATCGGAGGGATCCTGGACCTTGATCTGTGATCGGAGAGTGTTTGTGGTTGAATTTGATGAAGAACTATTGAAGACGGCGATGAAAGCTTGTGGTCTTCGAAGTGTTCTTGGACTGAAAATGTCTGATAAGAGGGATTGAGCTCCTTGTTTCTGATCGAAGGATGTTTCTGGCTGGATTTGCCGAAGAATGTTTGAAGACGGCGAAGAACGCTTGATGATCTTCAAAGTGGTCTTCAAGAAAAACATCTGATTGGAGGGATTTGACCTCTTGTCTTTGATCAAACGATATTTCTGTAGGGTTTTTACGAAGAACGGTTGAATATTCGAAGAACTTCTTCAGATTTGGTGAAGAACACTTGAATCTTTGAAGAGTTGGATCGATGGATCTTCTTAGCTCACAGTTTCCTCGTCGAGAGGATTGCTGCTATTCGTTCATTTGTCGGAGTCTTCGTAGGGTGTGGACCACCTTGAATGACCAAGAATGACCCCTATTTGTAGGGTCTGAAGATGAAGACATTCTTTTCTTGCGTTGACACATGGCGCGCTCCGGTTGGCTGATGTCGATTTGATTGACGCATTAATGAATCAACCAAATTTAGCTAGATTGATTTCTGCCATCTTCTTTATTTAGACGAAATATTTTTTGTTTCAAATAAATAGGGCAAATCAAGAATTTATTGCCATTTACGAGTGCCGGGAAACTCGTAATTTAATAATGACTTGCACCGTGTACAATAAATATCATTTTTTTACTATTGAATTAGAGAATTAATTTGTTAAATACTCAAAATTAAAATAGTAATATATGTTGGTATTTATTTAATCTATACATGTGTCATTATTTAATTGAGTGCAATTTTTATATGCTTACAATCATACTTATCCAGCACGCGGAGAGTAATGGCTTGAATCTTCCTCTCATCTTTCGAAGAGTAAGTAAGCTTGACAATATCAACAATTTCCTTCTGAATCTTCACCCTATCCAGGTGATAGGACATTCCAATCATGGGAGGCAGATACTTCATGTTGTCAGGGGCTTTGACCTGAACTCCCTTCTGATCAGAAAAGGCGATGATCTCAGCCCAGATGTCTCCGTGCTCCAAGGTCATCCAATTGTGAAAGATAGTTTCCTTGTCCTCCTGACAGGCCAACCATTTCCCGACTACGTAGAAGAGTTCTATGAAGTTCTTTTTTATGGGAAGCCATCTTTCATTCAGAGCCTTGGGAACAAAGCATCCACGTCCTCCTAAAGGATCAGACTCGACTCCTGAGCAACCTTTTTCTGGACCGACTTCTTCTTCCCTGAAACCCCAGCTTCAGCCTTCTTCTTCTCCTGAAGCTCTTCAGCAAGAACTTTCACTTTGTCTTTCAGCATATCAATTTGAGTGGCTTACGTTCTAGTCTGAAGGGCAGTTTGAAGAGCCAACCGATCAGATTTCTTCTTCCTGTCAGCGAATCATCAGGATAGAGAGCTGCATTCAGCTTCTCAAAAAGTTTTGGAACTGTCACTTGCTTCTTCTTAGCCAGCACATGCTCAGGTTCAGTGGCAACTTGCTTCCTCTTCCGATCAGATCGTTCCCTTTTTTCTGAGTCTTCTTTCTCTTTCCTTCCCCCTTTTTGGTTCATCTTCAAAATGCTTCTTTGCCAAATCGGTGATGGCTATGCCATGGGAGGCGAACTGATCGTTCAGGATGGCAACCTTCTTCTCCACATTGCCAACTCTTTCACCTTGAATAACATGCTTAGATTGAAGATTTTGTACCTGAGTTTTTAAGGAGGTCAAGGAGGACATCTGCGTCTCATAATCTGACTTGAAGTTAGTAACCACTTTGTGCCACGAATCCTCCTTCAGATTGTTGCAAAACTCAGTTACCATCCTCTGAGCCTCGATAGTTGAAACTTCCAGCGGAATCTCGCTCATCTTGGATTCCTGAGCAGCTAAAGCATCAGTAATTAGCTGCTCAGTTTTGCTTTACATAGCAGTCACTTCCACGCTTTTTTGTGTTTGGATCTCCAGAAATTGTTCCTGCATTTGCTCCCTGAGGGATTGCACTTCTTCCTTAAGCGACTCAGATTTGGAGTTCAGAATCTTGATTACGGAGGCATGAGGCTTCATCCTCTTGAATACAGCACCAGCCAGCGGCCTCAGGTTTCTCCCAATCTTCATTTTTGAAGCCCTGGGCCTACGAACTTTTGGGGCCTCTCCTGAAGCCCCAGCAACCCCGGCCTCGGGAGTTGCTTCATTGGCCGGTGCACTTCTCCCTGAACTCGCACCCTCCACCTATGCAAAGCTTGGATGGGTTGGTTCCTGAATCTCCTGCACTGAGCGACCAACCTCAGGCATCATAGCTTGGACAATTCAAATAAAATCATCAGTTTTGAGAATATGGGCAAACCTGATATATAGAATGCGTCGCAGATGGCTCTCTTCTCCTCCTGAAGAGCGGCCCATCCCTTCTTCTCAGCCAGCGTGGCTATCTCCTGATATGTACCCTCTCTAATGTAAGCATAAGTCCTCAGCTTTACAAATTCCTCCTTGAAAGAGCCAGTCAAGGAGGGAAGGTTCTTCTCCACGAACCTGACCGCCTGAGAACGAGCATTCAGCTCAAAGGGTGTGAGATTGGAAAGGTCAGGAACTGACGCATCCTACTCCTCGTCAGTGTTAGAGATCACCATCTCTTCCCTTTCAGTTGCTGGCTCAGACGGCCCAGCTTGATCCCTTGATCTCCCAATCACACTTATTGGAAGATCATCATTATCTTTCTTATCCACTTCTGGCTCCTCCTGAGTTTCCACCACAGGCTGCTCCTCCTGAGCACCCATAAGTTCCTACTCAACTTGAGCCTCCACCTAAGTCACCTCTTCCTAAGGCACATTCTGAGCGACATCAACAAAATGAATTTCCTCCTGAGCTGGTTGAGATGGCTCAGCTTCCTTGGGTTCTTCAGCAGCTGGAACCTGAAAAGGTTCAGTAGCTAGAATTTCAGGTTTAGCAGCAGTAGGCTCAGCATCAACATTTTCCTGAGCTGCCTCAGGTTCCTTTTCTTCCATAGTATCTTCGTCGACAACTCGGAGAACCTGATCAACCTTCGAGATAGACTGAGATTTTGCCTTTAGGCTTTTCTTCTTCTTATTTATCTCAGTCCTAGATCCAAAGGCAGCCTCTTTCCCTTTACTCTTCGCCTTCTCAGGGGCAGGCTTCAGACGCTTCTAGATATCAGCATCGTCCCTAAAGCAGATTAAGACTCTGAGATATCTCTATGAATTCCTTGGCATCCACATCTCTATACTGATGTAGTAGGGAGAGGCGGGTGCTAAAGTTCAGCTTGTGGGTGAAGAGCACCACATCATCCTTATTTACCACCTTGGTGTGCTCAGCAGCAATCTTTTGGGGAAAATATTCCTCCCAATCCACTCGTGCAAAATCGCACAATGCAACCATCAGACGGATCTTGGGAGCGATATTTGCTGAATTTCTCCAACTGTGCCCATCACACTGGAAACGACCACCTCAAATAACAGCCTGTACTGAGGCTTCAACAACTTCTTGTTCATCCCAGCTTTGAATTTTTCAGGCTCAACCAAACGGTAATTCAGAAACATCTGCTCCTTCCCTTCTTGTATTTAGTGGGCAACTCCAGCTTCCTCATTTCTTAGAGTGGGTAACTCGAACACATCCCTAACCAGTTTCCTGAGCGAAATGGTAACTGGTGTTTGCTTGATGACGATCTTGCCATCAGACTTGCTGTTGCGCGTCCTCCTGAGATAGATGCGAGACATCAACTCGCCATCCTCTTCTTTCATTGGTTTTGCATAAAATTCAGCCACCAAAGTCGGAATGAGATTGTGGGGCCTCATCTACACAAATTTGAGTGTCCTCGAATTTTTGAACACTTTACAAACTTTCTTGACCTCCTTCGTCTTTGACGTGAAGTCGAGGACAATCTCGAAATGTATCAAATCTTTCAGTGTCTTGAGGTCAACAAAGAATTTTGCCCTAGACGACTCAGTTGAGTCAAGAGAAAAAATAGAAGTAGCCATTAAAGGAAATTAAGAGAGCTTTGGAAAGATAGTAAGTATGCAGAGAGAAATAAGGTAAAGGATAATTTGAGTGCGTCAAAAATGCAAAGTGATGAACTTTTCCTTTTATACCCAAAATAATTTTTTAGGGACGGTTGAGATTGAAAATCCCTTTGAAATTCAATGGTTTAGATTAAACGATCATGTGTTAAAATCGTGGCTTTTCAGAGTAAAGAAACTATAATGATTTGAAAATTTATGAGTAACCATTCCCGCCCATGCGAAAAGTAATTTGCATTAAATGCGTGTCACGATATGTTTGAATTTAATTCCAAGAGCCGCATTAAATAATAACAAAAAATAAATGTGTGGTAAGGGATTTATTTAAAACCCGTGATGATATGACATGCATCTGACACAAGAGAGAAATATGAAAGGTTAAAGGAATCATACCAGTCAGTACAATTACTTCTACCACTTATGTTGGAGTCAGGATGACAAGTCCTGAGTTCTGTGTCCTGATCCTTGACCTTACTGATCCCTAGATCCTTCTCCTGAGATCATTGTCCTGAGCCACACCACACTGACCCTGAATTCCATCCTGATCCTAAGTTGGACACTATTTCCTGACATCACTTGACGCCTTGAGGTTGATACCACTTTTTTGATAAGTTCTGACACCACTTACTGAGAAATCAATCCTGAACGTATCACAACACTTACTGAACAAAAACTTATCCTGGAGTTTCTACTCTTGGGTCAAGAAGCCCCAACTCTGCTAATAATTCAACAAACCTAGACTCAGGCAAAGCACTTGTCAGATGTCGACTCTCTGCTTGTCAGTAGGGATCCTCTCCATCCTGATGTCCTTCTTTTCCACATGATCTCTGATAAAGTGATGCCTGATATCCACATATTTACACCTTGTGTGCAAGACTGGATTCTAATAAATGACTATTACACTATTGTTGTCACAATAATTTGGGAACTTCAGTAGCACTCACTTGGTAGTCTCTCAGTTGTTGTCTCAACCAAAGAATCTAGGCACAACAACTACCAGCAGCCATATACTCAGCCTTAGTAGTGGAAGTTGCAACACTGGTTTGTTTCTTAGAAAAGTAAGAGATCAGTTTGCTACCTAGAAACTAACATGTACCTGTAGTTGATTTTCTATCGATCCTACAGTCTCCATAATCAGCATCTGAGTAACCTGTCAGTTCCAGGTTGTCATCTGAGGGATACCACAGTCCTAAGTTGACAGATCCTTTAAGATATTTTAGTATCTTCTTAGCACTCTCAAGATGACTCTTCTTGGGATCTGACTGATATCTAGCACACACACCAACTGCATAAGTAATATCAGGCCTACTTGCAGTCAGGTACAATAAAGATCCAATTAATGCTCTATATTCAGTCTAGCTTACTGAGATCCCATCCTTGTTAGGATCCAGCCTCTCATTGGTGTTCAGTGGAATCCTGTAAACCTTGCTGGACTGACAAGCAAACTTCTGAATAAAATCCCTAGTATATTTCACCTGGTTAACAAAGATTCCTGAGTCTGATTGACTGACTAGTAAACCAAGAAAGAAATTAATCTCTCCCATCATCGACATCTCAAACTTCACAGTCATCAGCTTAGAGAATCTCTCACATAACTTATGATTTTGCGATCTGAATATTATATCATCCACATAAATCTGGACCAAGAGAATATCGTCACCTTCAGTGATCCTGAATAGAGTTCTATCCACTGTCTCTTTCATGAACTTGTGGTCTATCAAGAATTGGGAAAGTGTATAGCAGGCTCCAGGAGCCTGCTTAGTCCATAGAGTGCTTTCTTCAGGTGGTATACTTTGTCCCCAACCTCAAAACCTGGAGGTTGCTCCACATAAACTTCCCCATTCAGTACACCATTCAAAAAAGCACTCTTGACATCCATTTGATTCACATTGAACTTCTTGTGAGTTGCATATGCCAGAAACAACCTAATAGCTTCCAATATAGCTACTGGGGCAAAGGTTTCATCATATTCTATTCCTTCAGACTAAGAATATCCCTTAACCACCAGTCTGGCCTTGTTCCTGACAACAACATTCTGCTCATCCCTCTTGTTCTTGAAAACCCACTTGGTGCCAATAACTTGTTGACGCCTAGATCTATCTACTAGCTCCCAAACCTGATTCCTCTCAAACTGATTGAGTTCCTCTTCCATGGGTAAGATCTAACTGGAGTCGACAAGAGCTTCTTCAATGTTCTTAGGTTCCTGCTCAGACAGGAAGCAGCAGAATAAAACGCTCTCACCACGGAACCTTTTTGTCCTGACTCCCTCAGTAACATCTCTAATGATGTTGTCTACTGAGTGATCTGTCATCCATGTCCTTTGGCCTGGAGCTGATCCTGAAGTTCCCTCACCTGAAATGTTAGTGTCTACAAGGGGAATAAATTTAGGAAAATGAACAAGGGACGAACAAACTAAGTCATTTCCTGAAAGGTTCTCAGTGTCAGAGACATTGGTTTCCCCTTGAGTGTTGGACTCAGTAACTGTCTCAGGTGCGACCGCATCATCACTGACAATCCTTACCTCTTGTTGAGTCTGTTCCTCCATCTGAGACTCAACATTTCTTGGGGCGGCGGGGTCCTGAGGGTTGGCCTGAGCACTTTCCTGATCCTCACCATCATCATCCTATCCCATGAGAGCATGAACAAGTTTGATCTTGGGTTCAGGATTCTTGTTCAGGCTCAGTCTAGTCACTCTCCTTGTGACTTCCTCAGTGTCAGGACTCAGATCCTATTTTCTATGCTCAAAAGTAGACTCACCAAACACAACATGTGGTGTTTCCTCCACAACAAGAGTCCGACGGTTGTATACCCTAAAAGCTTTACCGACTGAGAAATATCCTAAGAATATCCCCTCATTAGATTTGTTTTCAAATGCTTTCAACTGATCTTTTCCATTGTTTAGGATGAAACACTTACAACAAAAAATAAGGAAATATGAAATACGAGGCATTCTTTTGTTCCACGTTTCGTAGGGGGTCTGAGCATGTTGGTTGTTAAATATGGAGTGATTCTGAGTGTAGCAGGCAGTATCGATTACCTCATCCCAGTACTTCTTGGGCAGTCCTGACTCTACCAACATGCTCCTGATAGCTTTCTTCAGGGTCTGATTTCTTCTTTCAGCAACTCCATTCTGCTGAGGAGTTCTAGCTGCAAAATTTTCGTGAGCAATGCCATTGGCAACAGAATAATCATATATATAGGAGTTAATTTATTCAGTCCCCTTATCTGATCTAATCTTTACAATGCATTGACCCTGCTCAGTACTCAGTTTCCTGAGTAACTCAGGAGCTTCACCTGTGTTTCCTTCTTATTTAACAAGAAAATCACCCATGTGTACCTGGAATAATCATCAATAACAACAAGTGTATATTTTCTACGTTTATGCTCATAGGGGGTAATGGGACCAAATAAATCCATGTGCAGAAGTTGAAGTACTCTATCAGTAGAGAAGGCTTCTTTCTCCTTAAATGAAGCTTTGGTCTGTTTGCCTTCTTGACAGGCTCTGCACACTTGGTCGTTCCTAAAAACTTCATTAGGTAAACCTTAAATAAGAGAAAGTCATGAGATTTTGTTAATAATCTTGAGGTTTAAGTGGTTCAGGTACTTTTAGCAATTAAGCAGGTTTCAGAAGAGCTGCTCTTAAAATCAGTAAAATATACATTGTCCTTTCTGATTCCTGAGAACAAAACCTGCAGTGTTGATTTATCCTTAACACGACATATAATCGATGAAAACTCACCCTAGAAACCTCTATCATAGAATTGACTGACACACAGAAAGTTATGTTTAAGACCTTCCACATATGACACATTATGCACACGCGCTTGTTAATGAAATCTCCGCAACGGAAGCGTTTATGTGGCTTTTAGATGCGATTTCACTAACAATCGATCAAGAACAGTTTAATGGAACTGCAAAATGCTTGATTACGTGAAGATTTCGGCAGAGCTTCGTTGAGGCTAAGAAAAGTTGTATTAAAATGAAATTTGGGGCCTATTTATAGGCAAATACATAAGCAGGTGGTGGCATACGCTTTGCCACGCTTCTTCTGAAGCTTACACGTGTTCCTAACCGCTTAAACAAGATAATTACAACGGAAAATTGGGAAAAAATGATGAAAATGGGATCCTGGTGATCTTCTTGGTCACAGGCGAGCAGCAGTTCATTCCTGGCGACCAGCTCTTTGGGCGAGCAGGTGAGTTGCTCGCCCATTATGAGAATTACAACACCTGCTCGCCTATTATCAGCAAATAGGCGAGCAGGTGAGCAGGGCAGTTGATTGGGCGAGCAGGTGAGCTGCTCGCCCGTTCCTCTTTTGTACTGCTGCTCGGCCATTTCTCGCTCGTTTGACGATTCTTTTTTCTCGCATTGAACTTTTTTAACTTTGCCCATAATCATCATGTTTGATTGGTTGTTTCGAGACACGTTATCCGGTATTCCACTGATTACTTCCTTAATCATCTGGATTAGATTATGACATCAACAGTTGCCCCCTAGCTTGGTGTTTGTTTGAATCTTCAAGAGAAAAAAATCATCGAGCTATCTGGGTTATCTGTGAAATTTCCTCGTGGTGTGGAAGTAATCGAGGATCCTTTGTAACCTGCAAATATTTGGAGTATGGATATAATGAAAGACCCCCGTGGCCTCATTAAAAACCTAGCCGTAAACCACCCTTGTGGACAAACCGGTCATAGGAAAAAAAACATACCAGGGTGTACCCTCATATATCCATGCCCAAATGATGTAAAACACTAAAAATTTGGTTAGTGTATCCTTGGATTGTCAAGATTGGCAATCAACAAATTGGATCGATGTAGGCGAGCATGGGCGAGCAGCTAACTAGGCGAACAGGTGAGCTGCTCGTCTAAAGGTGGCGACCAGCAGATACGGTGAGCAGGTCAGCTGCTCGCCTGTTTCGGAGAGAATTTTGGGCCGGAATACGAAATGTCATCCCTTAATTCGCGCGCCCATTTTCCTTATTTTTTAAAATTTTCCAATTTTGTCCCTGGGTATTTGCAAATAAGAGCCCGCCTTTTTCTTATAAATATCCAAACCAAAACCTCTCTTTTCTTCTTTCGTCTTCTTCACTTCTTCATACGAACTCCGGCTATTTTCATTTTCACGTATTCATCATCATCCGAAGAAAGGTGGGTTACTAACTTATATTCTTTGTTCGTTCTTCTTTTCCTTTCTATTTCTCTGGCTTCTTTCCTCCTATTATGTCCGATCGGAAATCGGTTTTGGGAGTGATTCATCGCCGGAAATCCATAGAAGTTTAATCCCTTTCTGGAAATCAGGATTTCGGGTTTAATCCCTTAGGTCTTGTTGTTGTTCGTCGTATATTGGATTGAGTGAATTAGTTTTCTGACTTCGAAGCTTCAACCACCTGAAAACATGGCGTCGCAGCCGTCCCCTGATCGTTCGCCGCCGCGTAACCCGGAGAAACGCCCTATGGTTGAATCTCCCTTGCGAGATTTGTGGGATTACTCAAGTTTAGTTCAAAACCGTGGTACGGGGATCTTAGTGATCGGTTCAGAGTCCCGGGAGCACGATCGGGCCGTTCAAGAACGAAGGCGAGCATCTGAGCTTGTAGCTGAACAAGCTGCTCGCCGGGGTGATGAGGCTCAAGGATCTGCTCGCCATACCAGGCGAGTAGGTGCAGCTGTTCGCCCACAAATTGAACCAGCTGCTCGCCTGGAATCTCCAACAGCTGCTCGCCCATATTTTGAAGGAGCTGCTCGTCTGCCCAGGCAAGCAGGTGTAGCTGAAAGCCAGGAGCTTGAACCAGCTGCTCGCCTGGTTTCTGAAGGAGCTGCTCGTCGGGATGCTTTAAGTGCTGCTCGCCTGGCTACGCAAGGAGCTACTCGCCGGGTTAAACAAAGAGCTGCTCACTCTCGGCGAGCAGGTGCAGCTGGTCGCCCCCAGCCCTCGGATAGGGATTTGTGAGTGGCTCGTCGCGCACAGACTGCTCAGCGTAGACAACCGACTTCCCCTCTGCTTGCTAGGAGAAGACTGTTATTAGCAGACGAGAATACTGAAGAGGAAACTGATCCGGATATTCATTCAGTTATTCATGATGTTTTCGGGACCCATTCTGCATCTCCCGATAGTGAAGTTGTTCGTGAGGTCTCTGGGGCTCGGGATCAGTCCGGCGAGATTCCTGAAGCGATTAACCCTGGCGAGGAGGATACCGGTTCCAAACTTGGAGAAGATTTCGAGTGTGATCCTGGGCCGAGTCAACAAGAGATCTGGGATGATTTGACTCGTATTTATCAACCTCCTGAGCGATTACTTGAACAGACGATTCCAGAGGGGATTGCACAGGAGATGAGCTGGGTGGTATATCTGGATCGGTATCGGGATTAGTTCATTCGACCTAGAATTCCTCCCATTCCATATGAGAAAATGGTATACACTGCCACCACGCATCGAAGTCTGTTGACAGAGGACGATTTGACTGCTCTTCGGGATCTGTATAGGATCCTGCTTGATATTCAAATGTATGTTCCACGTGATCGAGAGCGAGCCGACCGACCACCATCAGGTTGTACCATATTAAACATTGATATTCTCGAGGTCGGGGTCCCACTTCCACTGCATCTCGTGATCGGCCAATTTCTGATGGACATTAACCTAGCGATCACTCATATTACGCCAAATGGATGGAATAATCTGCTAGGTTTCTTGACGGTGATGGGGTTGGAGGGTTATTCCAATCGATTGACAGCTACCGAGATTCATTATGCTATGATGATCTCGGTATGCAGCGAAAAAGGATATGGATATTACTATCTGAAAGCCCGAGCAAGGATGAAGGTCGTCGAGTTGCTTCCGAATAAGGTGAAACGATGGAAGGATCAGTTCTTCTTCATCGGTGGGGACTGGCGCGCTTCCACCTCTTACACTGGCTCCAGAGAGAGAATTAGGACCCCGGAAGAATATGGGGAATTGAGACGTAAGTGTCATTCTCCATGCGTCTTTCGTTCCGGAATTCACTAATGTAAACTTTGTTTCTTTGCAGGTCCGAGGCTTCCGAAGTGGGGACCAAAAGGCATTCCCGACTTGTTCCTCTACGTGCTTTCTAATGCCGCTTACCGCCGTGAGCAATTTCGGACGGTGACACATTTGTCAAGCGAACATTGTCGAAGTGTTGCCGGCTTGGTCACTAGTCCTCATCACCTTGCCGCTCAAGCTCCGCTTCCAGCAGGTTGATATCGTTCATTTTCTGCTACTCATTCGATTTGTTCATTCTTTTAACAATAAGTTTTTATGACAGATCAAGGAGTTACAGTCGCGATTCCTCCGGAGTTTCACGCTTTTTACCACCGAGTTCAAGATCTTGACTCCGGACTGAATAGGCGCATGATGGATCCTCCAGCAGCATTGCTTAGATTACGGAGGTTGAGGGGAACCAAGCCTTCAGTGCAACAGATGGCGGTGCCACCTCCTGTTGCTCCTGTTGCTGATCCACCGGCTCAGAAAAGCCCGCCGAAGAAATCCTCCAAGCAGCCGAGGAAGGGCGGCAGTTCTTCTGCTGGCAATGAAGAGGATGCCAATCGGCAGAAAAAGAAAAGTAAGACTGCCACGTCCATCAGATTTGATCGCCCTTCTGCCGATCCTCGATCTGGGGATCCTTGCGATCAACCTCCACCTTCTCCTCGCGAACCAGGCTTTCGCCGAGATGACTCCTATCTCGGATGGGAACGGGAGATTCGGGAGTCGTAAGTCCCTATTCTCTCCCACCATTTTACATTTGAATCATCATTTTGCTCATGCGATTGTTATTCTTTTCAGTTATCATCCAAGCGATCATCCTTTTCGTTGTGATGCACTTCATCAGGCTGCCTGTTCGAGGGTGCCGAGGTATATGGGTGATATTCCTGATCAGGACGTTCAAAGGGTCACTGAGTTCATTGCTCAGTCTTGGAGTAGAACAAATGACCGCACGATCCGTCAACAGGATGTGAGTGATAACTTGCTCATGGGCGGGATATTTGCCAGTTCTGTTGCCATCACAATCCAGCGAGCCCTGGATCAGGTACTTGACCTCAAGAGAGCGAATCACAAAGCTGAGGATGAGCGTGAAGAGGATAAAAAGGCTCTGAAGGCAAAAGATGATGAGTTGGCCCGAGCAACTCTTAAGATCAAAAGCACTCTAGAGGCGGAGAACAATGCTCTTGAGTCCATCAAGAAACTTCAGTATAGCAATCGAAATCTCAATGAACAATTAACTGCGGCTACTGAAGGCATTGCCCGCCTCAAGGCTGAGAATGCTGATGCGCATCAGAAGTATGGTGATTCCCTGGATCGGATCCTGGAATTGGAGAAAGAGAAGGCTGCGCTTCAAAACGCGGTAGAGTGTATGTATCCCGACGAGGAGTTTGTGGCGCAGATGGGTGAAGAGGCTAACTTCGGATATGTCTGCGCATATTTCGAAAGTATTCGAGCGATCCGTGCTGTTGAGAAAGAGGGGTCGGAGATGTCTGGGATGATGATGAAGAAGCTATCTGACTTCCTCCGAGCTAATTCTACCGCCCAGAGACTGCTGATGTTGCAGAAGCTTCTCCCAAAGAAGGCCGTCGGGAGAGAGAGGATGCAATTGCCATGTCTTATCTCTCGACTCCTCCGGGTGATGAAACGACAGTTCCCGAGGTTCCGTCTGTCGATGCTACCGGTGCTGCTGCCCCCGCTACTGAGTAGGGTTGTTGTTTTGCCTGCCTGATGTCTTGCTTGTTTTGGACATCAGTTTTGCTTCTCGCTTTTCTACTTCTTGTTGCACTTTCATTTTCTGTCTTTCTTATTCAGCTTGTTTGCTTTTAACTTTTTATTGTACTTGTCTTTTCTTCAATGAAGGATGTTTTTCCAATGCACTTGTTTTGTTTTAGTGAACTCTAATTAGATACTATTTCTGTCTAACTGTTATATATCGCCTTTCGCATCTGTTGGGACTTTAATACGCTTCGCTTCGCCTCTTTCTGGGCACGAGACGAATAAGACACTCGCGCGGAAATGGGTCATCAGGAAGTGTTCATTTCGTCCTGCGGAGCGTAACCGCATCCCTATAGTGGACATGAAGCGTTGTCCTGGTATTACCGGGTACATCCACTCTGCTATCCTCTGGATCGCACGTGACGTCCTTCGGAGGGGCCTCGGATGCACACTCAAGTCCCTCTGTGAGTGGTCTTTCGGGGCTTCACGCTCGGTTCTTATTCGGGAGTAATTAGGCATTTTAACGCTGTAACTTTTTAACCAAAGAAGAGCGTTGGCATGCTTGTGCTCTCTCTAGTGCTGGACGTACAGGCATCGTACGATGCCCTTTTGTCTCTGCACGAAGAGCATGCTCGACCAGCAGAGCCGGGGCCCTAACTGGAGCGCATTTCAACCCTCTGTAGCCACTTATTAGTTAGGCAATTTCAGTTAGACTGCGACCTTCTCAACAAAAGACCGTCTATAGCATTCATAATCTGTTCTGAAACAAAATGTACATTTACATCTTCTATTGATAAAATTTCTTCATGTGAGCAGCATTCCACGTGTATGAAGATGGTACCCCGTCCAGGTCTTCCAACTCGCAAGTCCCGTTTGACCAACTTCGCGAAACACGAAATGGTCCTTCCCAGCCTGGTCCAAAAGTTCCGGATGGAGTGGATAGGATTTTCCGCAAGACTAGATCTCCTTCTTGGAAACTTCTGACTTTGACTCACGAATTATAGTACCGGCTAGTGTACTGTTTGTATACAGCGTTACGTACTTCCGCCGCCGTCCACTTTTCTTCGAGAAAATCTTTTTCAATCGCAACGGCTTCATCATTTTCCTTCTCATCGTACATACAAACCTGCCATGTTGGATTCTGTAACTTCACTGGTACCATTGCTTCGACGCCGTACGCCATTGCAAATGGAGTCTCGCTCGTGCTTGTTCTGAATGACGTGTGGTATGACCACAACACTTCCGGGAGTTCTTTCGACCAGCTTCTTTTTTTCTCTGTCAGGCAAAGTTTCAACGTCCGCTTGATAATTTTGTTGATAGCTTCGACCTGGCCGTTGGACTGTGGGTGATACGGGGTCGACTAATACTTCTTGATTCCCCAAGTATTATAGAACTCTCGGACTTTCTTTTCATCGAATTGCGGCCCATTATCGGTTACAATTGATCGAGGTAAACCGAATCTGCAAATCAAGTTTTTCCGGATAAAATTGATCATTTTTTCCTAAGTGACTATCACTAGCGATTCGGCTTCGGCTTCGGCCCATTTGGTGAAGTAATCCACGGCAACCACTGTGAACCTTACGCTACCTTTCCCAGGTGGGAATGGTCCGATGATGTCGATACCCCACTTAGCGAACGGCCAAGGACCATAGACAGCTTTCATCTCTTGTGGAGGAACATGGATGTTGGGGGCGAACACTTGGCATTTGCGACACTTTTTCGCAAATGAAATGGCATCTTCTTTCAGGGTAGGCCAGTAATACCCTTGCCTCATGGTTTTGTGTGCCAATGCTCGTCCTGCAACATGACTTCCGCAGATTCCCTTGTGGATTTCTTCGAGAATTTCTAATCCTTGTTTTCTTGAGACGCATTTGAGTAGGGGTGATGAAAATCCTCTCTTGTACAAGTGATCGTCGACCATTACGTAACGTGCTGCTTGCTTGACTAGACGAACCACCGCCCAAGGATCTTCAGGCCGTTCTCCCATGGTTAGATACTTTCTCAAACTTATCCTCCAGTCGTCATCTTCCTCATCCATCTCCTGCCCCCTATTCAACGTTTGATTTATCTGGTAATCAAAGGTTGAAGGATTATCAAGCCGGGTGATGACGACTTCCGTTATCTCCGTTGCCCCCTGGTTGGATGCTAATCGGGCTAAGGCGTCTGCTTGAGTGTTCTCGAGTCGAGGTATCTGTTCAATGTATGCTTGCTGAAACATTGATATCAAATGAGCCACTATCTTCTAGTATAGGATCATGTGTTCATCTTTGGCTTCGAATTCTCCTCGGACTTGAGAAACTATGAGTTGTGAATTGCCGAAAATCTGTACTCTCTTAACCCCGATTGCCAACGCAAGTCTAAGTCCGGCAATCAGCTCCTCGTACTCAGCTTCATTATTGGTTGCCAGGAAAGCAAATCTTATTGCCGACGTGAACACCTGTCGGTCAGGGCTTATTAAAACCACTCCTGCCCCCGATGCCAAGTTGGTAGACGAACCATCTACATACAGGTGCCACGGATGTTCGAGATCCCTTGTCAGTTCAGATGGATAAGTCAGCTCTACAATGAAGTCGGCTAGAGCTTGTCCCTTGATCGCTGTTCTCATTGCGTACGTGATGCTAAATTTGCTGATTTCCAGTGACCATTTTAGCAATCTTCCCGCGGTATCAGGGTGATGCAAAATCTGTCGCAGTGGGAACGTCGTAAGTATCTCTACCTGATGATCGTAGAAGTATGGCCGTAATTTGCGTGTGCTCATGACCAGTGCATATGCTAGTTTCTCCGTCGGAGAATACCAGACTTCGGCTTCATTCAGAGCTTGACTGACATAATAAATCGGGGAATGAAACTTACCTTCGGCACGTACCAGCACCGAACTTATTGCTACCTCTGATGCAGCGAGGTAGAGATAGAGTTTTTCCCCAGGAATTCGTTTGGATAAAGTCTGTGTATTGCCCAGATACTCCTTGATCTGCTCAAATGCTATCTGGCAATCTCTTTTCCACACAAAATTATCTTTCTTCTTCTTCATGTCCTCGAAGAATGGCCGACATTTATCTCCAGAACGCGAGATAAAACGGTTCAATGCAGCTAAGCATCCTGTAAGACGTTGAATTTTTCGAACCGAATCAGGAGGCTTCATATCAATTATGGTTTTGACTTTAGTTGGATTCACCCCAATTCCGCGCTGACTGACCAGATGTCCTAGGAACTTACCCGAATGGATTCCAAAACTGCTTTTCTTCGGGTTCAGTTTCATGTTGTAGGCGCGGAGGATCTAGAATGTTTGAGAAAGGTCTTCAAGATGGTCTTCCTTGCGCAAGCTTTTCACAACAATATCGTCCACGTAGACTTCGATTGAGCGGCCGATATGTTCGTCAAACATCTTGTTCACCAATCTCTGGTAGGTGGCTCCAGCGTTGATCAAACCAAATGGAATCCTATCCAATAAATAGAGATTTTTGTTGGTATAAAATGCAGTATGCTCCTGATCGTCAGGATGTAGTGCAATCTGGTGATACCCTGCGAAGGCATCCATGAAGGTCATGAGCTCATGCCCTACAGTATTATCAACCAGATGATCAATGTGGGGAAGTGGAAAGTTGTCTTTTGGGCAGGCATCATTCAGATCAGTGAAGTCGATACAGAGTCTCCATGTGTCGTTCGGTTTACGAACAAGAATTGGATTCGCAACCCATTGTGGGCACAAGGCTTCGTGTATCAACTTGTTGTCCAGCAACTTTTTAACCTCTGTCGTCAATCCTTGTACTTGTCCGGTCCAAACTTCCATCTCTTTTGGCGAACCTGCCTACGTGCTGGATCAATATTGAGTCGATGACAGGCATGTTCGGTCGGGATACCTGTCATATCTGAATGAGACCATGCGAAAATGTCCAGGTTGTTTCTTAAGAAAGTAATCATTCTTGTTCTGAACGGCTCCGGCAGTTCAAATCCGATGAAGAGTTCTAGATCTTCTTTATCTGGATAAGCCCGGATAGATGTCAATTCTTCCATCGGTGTGGCACGTTTTCGTTTCTCTTTCCACCTTGGATCCAAGATTGGTCCATCCACGCTTAGTTCATCTTCAATCTCCATCGGTTCACTCTCGAGCCTAGGTTCGAAATCTTGGCTGAGTAGGCATTCATCTGGGTGTACGCCTCTGAGATGCCCCTCAGGCTCTGATTTCCCTAGAACTCGTACAACATGATTGGGTGCACTCTCTAGTACGGGAACTGGGTTATTAACCCCAATTGGTTCCGCTTCCGCCTGGGAAGCACTCAATGCCTCTGGTTCCAGTTCAGCGTGTGGGGGAGGACTTTCAATCACGTGTACATAGGTGACCGATGGCGCGTTCTGAAGTAAACATTCACGAGCTTTCTTTTGGTCGCCCTTTATTGTGTCAGCTCCGTTTGGTGTCGGGAATTTGATACAATAGTAGTAAGTCGAACAGGCAGCCTTGAATTCATGTAAAAAAGGTCGACCGAGGAACCCATTATAGGAGGATGGCTGGTCTACAACGAGAAAATCTACTTACCTCATCATCCTCCTATCAGGATCGTCGACCGATACAAGTTCAACAGATAGACGTGTAGTTCCTAGGGGAATAGTGACAGTGTCTCCGAATCATATGATCCTGTGATTACAATTTTCAATGTAGGATTCGTAGTCCCCTATCTGGTCTAGAGTATTCTTGAACAAGATATTCGTATATGCTCCCGTGTCGACCAGCAATCTGTGAACTCGTGCATTCATAATGTTTGTGCTAATGACCAAGGAATCATTGTGTGGGGTCATGATTCCTTCCAAGTCCTTTTGTGAAAAAGTCAGCTCTGCAATGGGCTTGGTAGAGGGTCCTGCCTCGGTCTCCTTTATCTGGTCAATAGCGCGCAATTCTGCTTTCTTCTGCCTCTTCGACGGAGGTAGCCTTCCATCTGTACAACCTCCGGCTCGGCCAACCTCAGGTTCCAAAACAAAAATATCCCGCACTGGACCTGGCGGGGGAAGTAAGGCTTGCTGTTTCTGTCGGCGTCTCGGTCTGGCACCTTCCTTGTTCTCGTTCTCGTTTTCACTGTCTTCTCAATTCGCCCTTCGATCGGGCACCCGCGGTCTCTTTCCAGGGGCTCGCTTTACAAACTCTGACAATTTACCTTCTTCGTAAAACCTCCACAATTGTCTCAAGAGATCCTGTCATTCACTGGTGAAATGCCCAGTTGCCTGGTGATAGGCGCAGTATTTGTTCCTGTTCGTTCTCCATGGATCTACCTTGAGCTTTCTTGCCGGTTTTAGTTCTCCCGTTCTCTTGACCGCATTAAAAAGCTGGTCAATGGATACTGTCATAACTTGGTTTAGTCTGTCCACCAATTTGGTTGCCTCGAATGATTTCAAATTCCTGGGGGTTCGATACTTTCCCCCGCTTCCCTTGACTGGGGTTGTCGCCTTCGGTGCTTCCTTAACTTCTCCCATAGATTTTTTCAATGCTTCTTGCATGGCCACATATATCCCGGCCTTACTCCGAAACTCCGCATAAGTTATCGGACACGCAAGCTGCATTTCTTTCCACAAGTCTAACCCTTTCTTCAATCCCACCATCGCGGTAATCACCTTGGTATCTTCGCTGACTGGCTCTCCCTCTAACAAAATCTTGTCAAACCGTTCGAGGAATTGCTGGTCAGATTCCTCCGGTTCCTGGGTAAGATTCACCAGTAAGTGCTTCTGGGTGAAAAAGGACGCCGCTCTAGAAAAGTGTAATAAAAACCCTCGACTCAATTGCATGAAAGATGTAATCGATGCAGGAGGCATCGCGGTGAACCATCGGTGTGCATGATCTCCAAGTGTAAGAGAAAAGTTCCTACACTGGGTTGCATCAGACACTCCCATATAAATCATGTAATCTGTAAACTTGGACACGTGCACCTTTGGGTCTGATGTTCTTTCATACAGATTAGAGGTCGGGAACTGAATCTTCGGCTGAACGGGCACCGAAAGTATTACTGCTGACAGGGGTGAAACTGGGATCTGTATCGCCTGACTGCCTTCTGGGCGTAATGAGACTTTGACCTGAAGGTCTTCGATGGCCTTCTTCATTGATCGTAAGATTTCATCCGAAGCCTCTGCACCTCGATGGGGTGGCCGTTCCTCTCGCTCTAGGCGGGGAGATGGACACTCCGTCACTCGGGTGCGACCTCGTTGGAATCATACTTGCCTTGTGTAAGCCCTCAGGACCAAGCCTCTCTGCCGCTGGCGAACATAATCTTTCACGGACTATTTGCTGCCTTCCTTGATCTACCTCTGGTACTCTGTTGGGTCTCCCTGGATCTACCTCTGGAGCTCTACTAGGGGGTCAATAGGCCGTCACGGGCTGGCCCTGCGACCTATACTCCCGTCGTTCAACAGGTCTACTTTGGGGAGTTCCATGACTGGACTCATCCATCACGCCCCGCGCTCTTGCCCCTTGCGGGCCTAATCAATCCGCCATCTTTGGCCCCAAACGATCAGTTACCTTTTGCTTTCCACGCTCCTCACGCCTTCTCCTTTGTTCACTGTCAGCCTCGGTCTCTGGTGGACACTGATCGACCCGTTGAGGAACGAGCCTCTGATCAGGTTGAGTACCAGAGGGACCGACTGCACCTTGCTGCTGCTCTTTCAGTACTCTACAAAGAGCCGTCACACGTGAGATGTCCTCAGGGTTCTGCAAGAATGGGAGCAGTTCAGATAACCCTTGCATATAGTTCTGTCCCACTTGAGCAGCTGGAACTCCAGTCGGTTCAGCTTGTTGTCGATTTTCGGCAACACCCTGAATTACCGTTGAATGTTCAGGTGATGGGGTTCTCTGCTTTGGCTGATCGTTATTCCTCCCATGGGATTCCATCCTTGGTTGTGAAACTTCCCTCGACATTTTGCGTAATGTCAGCTCCTTTCCACAAAGCAGGTTAAGTTGTTGTGCTGTTGAATCACCAAATGGGTGACCAGCTGAAAACAGGCGAGCAGCTGAATTGCACAGGTAGAAAAACAGGCGACCAGGTGTACAAATAAGCGACCAGGTGTATTTTCTTTAAGCCTTCAAGCGAACAGCTTGTGCTCCTTCAAACCTTCAAGCGAGCAGGTGTGTTTCTTCAAGTATTCAAGCGAACAGCTTGTGTTCCTTCAAACCTTCAAGCGAGCAGGTGGCAAATCTTCATCCAGAATCCAAATTTTGCAGTTTCCAGTCCAATATCCCACAAATTCCAGCAACCGGAGGTTCGAACCCTCCTTCTAGCTCCAAATTGTTAATGAAATCTCTGCAACGGAAGCGTTTATGTGGATTTTAGATGTGATTTCACTAACAATCGATCAAGAACAGTTTAATGGAACTGCAAAATGCTTGATTACGTGAAGATTTCGGCAGAGCTTCGCTGAGGCTAAGAAAAGTTGTATTAAAACAAAATTTGGGGTCTATTTATAGGTAAATACATAAGCAGGTGGTGGCATACGCTTTGCCACGCTTCTTCTAAAGCTTACACGTGTTCCTAACCGCTTAAACAAGAAAATTACAAAGGAAAATTGGGCAAAAATGATGAAAATGGGATCCTGGTGATCTTCTTGGGCACAGACGAGCAGCAGTTCATTCCTGGCGACCAGCTCTTTGGGCGAGCAGGTGAGCTGCTCGCCCATTATGAGAATTACAACACCTGATCGCCTATTATGAGCAAATAGGCGAGCAGGTGAGCAGGGCAGGTGATTGGACGAGCAGGTGAGCTGCTCGCCCGTTCCTTTTTTATACTGCTGCTCGGCCATTTCTCGCTCGTTTGACGATTCTTCTTTTCTCGCATTGAACTTCTTTAACTTTGCCCATAATCATCATGTTTGATTGGTTGTTTCGGGACACGTTATCCGGTATTCCACTGATTACTTCCTTAATCATCTGGATTAGATTATCACATCAACAGCGCTGAGCCAACAACCAAAGTATCAAACCTCTGGTGAAACCCTTTAGAGTTATCACTAAAGGTTATCTGCGGGCCTTCGTAAGCTACATAATCCTGAAGGAGATCTCTGAAGCCAGTCATGTGTCTTGAGCATCCAGAATCTAAGTACCAGACGACCTTCTTTGGATACTCCTTCTCCTTGTTGTAGCCCACAATCACTTGAAAAGAATCAGGTTTCAGGTACCCATCTAGTGTTGGGTCATATTATGTTAGCTGTACCCTTAGGGATTCAGATTTGTCTAACAATTCTGACTGCGTCAGAAGTGTAGATCTGTCTCCCTGAAACATCAATATACACAGTTCTCTTCTTCCTAGGTGCCTGGAAAGTTGGGGGTGTATGGGTGTCAGCCTGAGTCATAGGGGCCCCTAATTCCCTCTTGGGGACTGACCTTCTGTTCCTCCTTGGCCTGCGTGCAGTGGGTCTTAGTGCCTGACGAGAAGGGCCTTCACTTCTCTGACCTCTAGGCACTTGAGGTCTGAGTGTTAAGTTATGGAATTTAGGATTCCTGATCCGTTTAGGAGCTATCCAGTTTGACCTTCTCCTTTCAGAAGTTGGTCTCTCCTGATAGGCCTTGTGCCCTGCCTAAGGTTCCCTGACTTGAGTGTTCCTAGGCTGAGCCTGAGGTCCACACTGGCTTGAGTTCCTAGGCGCTTGATAGGTTTAGCGGGCTTTTTGCCCTTCCCTGAGCCACTAATCTGGTGAGCAATACCTTGCCTTTTGTCACCTGACTTGGGCTTCACAAACAACACCTTAGAGTTGCATCCAGAAGCAGCTCTAGACTGACCCTAAGAGGTTTTCAAGGGACTGAAGCCTAGCCCTTGTTTAGACCCATCAGTGCTCTGATAGATATTGATTCTTTAAACCACTTTGACTAGCCAGTTCATCATATCAAACTTTTTGGTCAGTATCTCCTCTCAAACTTTCAGGTGTTCATGCCTAGTGAAGAGGTCATCATACTTAGCCTGAAGTGCAACCAAGTCACTGTCTTGCTGAGCTAAGGACTCAGTAAGAGAGCTTTGAGAGGCTCCCTCTCTCTCTTTCAGATGACTCAGTCCTGACATGTTCAAGCTCTTGAGTCAACCTCACAGAGATAAAAGCATCATCAATGTCGCGTAGAGCCATGAGCTCAGTCTGTCTAGAATTTTCGGCACTTAACTTTGTATTCTCCTCCACTATGTGGATATGAGTCTCCTGTAGCCTTGAGAAATCAGCCATCAATTGCTCTAAAGAGAGCTCAAGGTCGATCTCTCTCGCTGAATTTGAGTTAAACTCAGGTGCGTGATCAGGAGAGGAAGCAGAAGAGCATACCTCATCATTTGCCATTAGGCAAAGATCATCATACTCATTATTAAAAAACAAATCAGGGGAGTGTCTTCATGGGCAATCAGATTCTATGCTCTCCTCAACATTCATAACTTAACGATCTGACGCTCTCGGATCCTTCTTTTCCCTCTGATCTTCTCTCTCACGAGTGCTGAGTTCTGGGCAATCATACTGATAATGCCTAGTCTTCTTGCAGTGGTAGTACTGATCTACATCACCTGCATAAGACTTAGAATCAGAGTACATTTTTTACTCAGGTTCTATGCGGCTCCCTGAGCTCCTCTCAGGTTTGGAGCTCGATCTCCTGATCTCACGATCATCCTTGCGTCTCTCAGGTTCCTCTCGATCACGCCTGGATTCTAAACCCCTCATTTCTTCCCTTCGGGAGCTCGATCTCCTGGGGCTTTTGTATCTCCTTATTTTCCTGTTATCATTATAAATTTTTTTATACCTGCCAAACTGGGAGTTGAGCTTCTCGAAGCGTATGGCCATCAGACTATACTCTTCAGCAAGCTCTTCTTTCCTCAACTCCTTTAGGGATCGGGGAACACCCTCAGGTTCAGGATTGGCCTTAAGAGCTATGCTCTTCTCCTTTTTAGGAGCCCTCCCTTTACTACTGTCTCCAATGGTCTCAACCTTCTTCTTCCTCTTATTGAGGTCGAATTCCAGAGCCTTTAGCTTTGAGAAGAGGTGAGTAGTGGTAACACTAGTGAGATCTTGAGTGTTCTTCAGCATGATCACTCTTGTGCTCCATCTTTTGGGGAGACAGTTTAGTACCTTGAAGGACAGCTCCCTCTTGGGAATCTCCTTCCCAAGGGTTGCCAACTCATTCATAAGCTTGATGAATCTGGACTCCATCTGATTGATGGTCTCATCCTCCAACATCTTGAAAGCTTCAAACTTCTGGATCGCCATATCTCTCCTATTTTCCTTGATCTTTTATGAGCCTTCGCTCATCTTAGCAAGGGTATCCCATATCTCCTTGGTCGTCTTCAGGTGCATCAACCGGACTAAATCCTCGTAAGGAATAATGTGCAAGATGATGTTCTTGGCAACATTTTCGAGGCCAATCTGCTTGATCTGGTCTGAGGTAAGCTTCTATCTTCCACTGGCTCTAGACCAACTGGGGGTGGCACAGGTATAGACGTACAATACATATCACAGGAAAAGTAGCTGCTCTATCCATCATGAAGGTGATAGGTAATTTCTCAATGACCAGATACATCTGATCATGGATAGAGTATAAATGTGCAAGTACCCTGAGCTTCCAGTAGTCATAATTGGCTACGGAGAACTCAGGGAGGCTACTCTCAAGACGCTTAAAAGATGCTATGTGTGCAGGATTTTAGAAAACACCTAAGATCTAGTTCAGTAGATCACCAAAAGTTTCTCCTCATAAACTATTGGTAATCAAAGTCAGTGGCCTTGTGAACCACTGCTCTGATACCACTTGTTGGTCCTAAAACGAGTCTGAATCAGTGTATAGGGGGAATACACTGATAACAATGTTTTCTTTTTCAAGAAATACTCTTTAGGATTTAGTCAGCTATAAACTGATAATATTCACTAAGACTGAGTACTTGGGACTGACAGGCTCAGGAACTAGATATGCCGAATCCTGAAATGTGCTCTGAGTGAGCTCAATAAAGACAACCCACCTACTGACTGCTAAGAAGCTGATCAGTTGAATAGCTATCTAAACAAGTTTTTACGTGCGGAAGTGTGAGCCCTAAATTATACTCGTTTTAAGTGTTTTACTGAAGGTGTTTTAGCTTAGTTACTGAAAGAGTGGTTAAGGGAATGTGATCAGTTTTCAAGATCAGGAAGATAGATTCTTCATGAGTTTAAATCAATGTTGAATACTTCTATACTGAGATGATATGACAGTTAATAAATCCAAAGCAAGTAAATCAGCATACAGAGATTTTTAATATGGTTCAGAGACTCAAGCTTCTACGTCTACGACCTGATTTAACAAGACCAATCAACTCTTAGGATTAGATCTTGTTTTTATACATACCAAGGTGCACGAGCAGTCTCCTTCCTCTCTAAGAAAATCAACCCCTGGGTGGTTTTACATGTCCTAATCCTTCCCACTTCACCAACTCACAATTTTGAGTGGTTTAGCTTTCAGTTTTCCAATTAATGGTGTGATAACCCTTATAAACAAATCTAATGTTAAGGATGTGTTATCACTCTAAGCTAAATACAGAAAAAATTCCTATCAATACTAGGAAAATTTAATTTGCAGAGTCTTGAATGCTTGAATGCTTTGAGCGCTTGAATCTTTGGTTAATCTCAACTTTGAAATTTCCCGTAACCTTGTTTGGGTGCAAGTCCTTCTGTATTTATAGTGAAGATTTATAATAGATCCATTGGAGGAGATCAAAACAAATCTTCCTATTTTAGGTAGGTGGCAGCCTAGGAATGGACATTTACTTTTCACCACGCTGTTTTGGTGAGAATCTTCTTGCGCCACATGCGGATCGTGGATCATTAAATACGAGAGTCAGCTCCATGCACACGTGTCTTCATCTCACTGGTTGCTTTTCAAAAGACTAGTTCTTGACAAGACTTTATGCTTCATCGTACATTAATTACTCCGAGTAAGTTGCACTTTAACTCAGGCATAAATATTTATCTTTATTGGAGTCTGACATTCTCCCTGCCCTCAATTCTTTAGCATAAATGCTAAGTCCCAAACGTCAGTAATCTTTTCTGTCAGGGCTTACAAGTGTCAGTAGAATGAACACTCAACCCGATTACTCAGGTTACTTCCACCTTCACTTAATAGGCTCTGTCCTGACTGCGCTTAGAACAATCAGTAGAACTCTATCAGTGGTCTTCCTCATGATTCCTTCTCTGGATCGGTCTTCTCAGGATCATCAGGATCTCAGCTTCAGGACAGTTTTTTTGAACTTGATCTTCATTGAGCTTTCTGTCCTCAGGGATGGTTTTTCCTGACTTCGATCTTCAGGACGTCCTGACTTCGATCTTCAGGACGTATCCTTCTGACTTCAGCCTTCAGGATGGTTCCCCCTAAACTGAGTACCTGTGAATATAAAAAAACTCTAACCTATCTTGAACTATTCCTGAGTCTATACAATCCTGAAACTGGACTTAGACAAATTTATCTTTTTAGACTTAAGGATTTTGGGATCTAAATAAAAAAAACTCAGAATATCCCAACATATGAAAATGCCAAAAAGAAAATAAATATGACGAGCAAGAGCCAACTATCATATAACCAAACAAATTGATCTTCATCAAACATAGGTTTCGAAGAAGATAAAAGAAAAAGAAGATGGACAGATTGATGATAATCAAGAAACAAATTGGAAAGATTGGGAAATGGAAAAAAATGTAGAAAAAATAGTGACCTCGATTCACAAGGCACTTCATAACAGCACGTGTAGGAAATTTTCCATTTCTTTTTGGATGTCTTCTTTGCAAATAAGGGTCTAGGATGAGGGTAATAAAACAAGAAAGATAAAAAATTATCTTGATCTTTTAATTCTATCTAATACTATGGGTCTCATGTTCTAATTTATTGTGGTTAAAAATTAAAGTGAATTAGAGGCTAATATGAATGTATAGTCTCTGCCTATGTTTAGACTTGGTTCTAATTTAATACTACTTTTGTCCTGTAAAATTTTTTATACTTTTCTATTTAGTTTTTTCCATAAAAGTTTGCACACTCTCAAAATAAAAATATTTCTCTAAATATCCACGGTCATAATCTCTACCTCACAATTTCCATCTTACATGTTATATGCATTACATATTTTTTTAAAAAAAATTGTGCTCCCAAAAGTACTACAAACTGTTGTTGGACGGAGATAGTATACGAGTGACTTGAAACAAATGGACTCGACCGAGTGAGTCAAATTTGAAATTGGATTCATCAAATCTTTGTTTTGTACTTTCTTTTCTGTTCGACAAAATTGGGTGACGAGGCCGAGGTAGCTGAGGTGACGAGGTCTCTAGGGTTCCAGAATTTAAGTGGTCGTAGACTTTATAACTATTAAATAAAAAATTATTGATAAATCGTAAACTTATATGTTTATTCCAAAATTTTGATACGATTATATTTTGCTTTATGTCAAATCAATATAGAATAATGATTGATATTATATTATTTTAATGCATTGTGTAAGAGTGAGAAATAGAATGAATGAGTGTAAAAAAAAAAGTTATGATGTCATAATTTATAGATAGTTTAGATTGGATGAAGTATGAGTTGTTAAAATATGATATTAAGAGCACTCCCAATGGTTGTGGCAAATTTGCCACCAAATTCATCAATTTGCTACAAAATTTGCCACCAACAGTAAAATCATCTCCAATCATAAAACTCAAATCTTAACTCAATGGGAATATTCTTTTAGAATATTCTTACTTTAATAAAATTTAATTTTTATTTTATTATTATGTATGTATAATTAATTTTATAATTTGTTATTCATATTTAAATCTTTAAAAATTAAATCAATAAAAATATATATTTAATAAGAAAAAATAAAAAACTATGAAACAATGATTTAAATCACAAAGTTCAATAACATAATACATCACATTACATATTAATATAGAAAAATTACACATCTAATAAAACATAATGCAAATCTAAAAATATTACAAGACAATGCAAATAATATAAATTACATATTGATAGTCATTAATTCTCCGAATTAGAATATTTTTCCCACAGATGTTCAATCAGAGCATTGCGGAGTTCGTAATGAGCATCTGCATTCTTGACTTGTCTATATCGATTAAGAAAATTTTGAAATCTCGAATTGGAATTATTTGCCAATTGGACCTGTGAAGTTGTCACTTCTCTTGCTTCCACAATCGGAGTACTAAGATCTCGTTCATCTTCAATTATCATATTATGCATTATGATGCATGCAGTAATTATATCTTTTAAATCATCGGTTGAATAAAAACGAACTGGATTTGCTATAATTGCAAATCGACTTTGGAGGACTCCAAATGCACGTTCCACATCTTTTCTACACGCTTCTTGCTTTTGTGCAAAATATTTCTTTTTTGGTCCATGTGGATCACGAATGGTTTGAACAAGAGTTGACCATTTGGGGTATATGCCATCTGCTAAATAATACCCCATGTTGTATTCTTTTCCTTGGATAACATAATGCACAGGAGGAGAAATACCTCTAATTAGATCAGAGAAAAGATGGGACCTCTCCAACACGTTAATATCATTATTAGATCCCGGCATACCAAAATATGCATGCCATATCCAAAGATCATAATCAGCAACAGCTTCAAGAATGATGGATGCCGAACCACTGCGACCTGTATATTGTCCAGCCCACGTTGTAGGACAATTTTTCCACGTCCAATGCATACAATCAAGGCTACCTAACATTCCCGGAAACCCTCGTTGCTCACCTATCAGAAGTAGCCTTGCAATATCATCAGCAGTCGGCGATCTTAAATATGTCTCTGAGAAAATCTCCACAATGGCACGACAAAATCGTTTCATACATTCAATTGCAGTAGACTCTCCGATTTTTACATATTCATCGGTTGCGTCTGCTGTAACCGCATATGCTAGAATACGAAATGCCGCTGTTATCTTTTGAAGTGTAGACAAACCTAGTCTACCAGCTGCATCTCTTCTTTGTACAAAATATTGATCGTGATTTTTAACAGCATCAACGATTCGAAGAAATAAACTTCGAGACATGCGAAATCGCCGACGAAATATTGATTCGTTGTATGTTGGATTTTCAGCAAAGTAATCATCAAATAGATTACGATCTGCAGTTTCGCGATCACGATGTATGACTCTATGACCCACAATTGAGCCTCCACGAGTAGACTCAATATTTGAATTTGTTTGCCACTCACTAAAAAAATTGGAATTGGATATGGCTATCTCATAGCGAATTTGATTTTGCTTGTGAAAATTGGTAATGAAGCGTTCATGCTCTTCAATATCATCATCAGAAGAAGAAGATATATAAGAAGAGCTAGCGAAATTGGAATTCATAGTATGAAGATAGTGAGTGAAGTTGAAAAATAAGAGTAATGAGAGTGAGTTAAGAAATGCAACAAATGGTGCTTATTTTATAACCGTATATTTTCTATTAATCCATGTGCATTCAATGATGACCGTTGATAACGAATTTGATCTTTTAATCTCCACCGTAGATTTAATCTGAAAAGTAGTGAGTGTGTATAAAAGCACAATCCATGTGCATTCAATGATGACCGTTGATAATGAATTTGATCTTTTAATCTCCACCGTAGATTTAATCTGAAAAGTAGTGAGTGTATAAAAAAGCACAATCCATGTGCATTCAATGATGACCGTTGATAATGAATTTGATCTTTTAATCTCCACCGTAGATTTAATCTGAAAAGTAGTGAGTGTGTAAAAAAGCACAATCCATGTGCATTCAATTATGACCGTTGATAACGAATTTGATCTTTTAATCTCCACCGTAGATTTAATCTGAAGAGTAGTAGTGTGTAAAAAAAGCACAATCCATTCTATAAATACTCCTTGGAGTAACTATCTCATTTCAATTTCAATTTCGTATCTCATTTTATTTTCGTGTCTTATTTCTCATTTCTTTCTTAACAAATTTTCAATGTCGAACTGTCGAACTTCTTCTTATTCTTTAGAGGAAGATATTCACCTTTGTAATATATATGTTGAAATCTCTCAAGATCCAATTGTAGGAAAAAATCAAATGGGAAATATATTTTGGTCACGTATAGAAGACAACTATAATTCCACTCGATCAGAGGCCATATGTGTAGATCGGAATGCTAAGTCATTGAGGGATCGTTTTAATGTTATCAAAGCTGCAGTTAAGTCATTGAATGGATGCATTGCGCAAGTTGAACGGGAGAATCCGAGTGGTGCTTCAAACGAAGATATTGTAAGTTTATATTCTTCTTTTCTTTATAAGTAATATCTTTAAAGTCTTAACTTTTTTTCTATATTTAAACAATGCAGATGTTTAGAGCAAAACTCATGTTGATGACTGATCCAAAGTATAAAAAAGGATTTAAGTTTGATCATGTGTTCACCAAAGTGAAAGATGTCGTGGATGTGGGGAATAACAGTCAACCACGCAAAAAAAAGAATGTTTCATCACAATCAGATGCATCAATGCCAAATTCTCCTGTTTTCTCTTCTCCGGGAATATCTCAATTTGATATCAACTTAAGTGATGATACTGATGGTGGATCATCATCTCAGATGCGACCAGAGGGGGTGAAAAAATCTAAATTGAAAAGAAAAAAAGATGAAGATTCATATCGTGCTATGAAAGCTGTGGAAGAATCAAATAAACGAATTGGAGATATAATGGCTGAATCAAACCTCCAACAACAGAGAGCCATGGATGAATTTGCAAGAATTCAAGAACGAAGGTATGAATTTAAAATTATGGAAAAAGACTTGACGACTATTGCTGACCCGGTTAGACGTGAATGGTTTCGAATTGAGCAATTAAAAATCGCGCAAAAGAATTCCAGTCAAACTCAATTTGGAAATCACCCCCAGACATTTGGACAATTTTTTGGTGATATTGGAGGATCTGGAAATGATCTTGGAGAGTACTAAAATTTGTATTGGTCAGATTTGACTTGTATTTTATTTGCGTAGTTATGCTTGTGTATTTTATTTATGTATTTCTTATTGTGTTTTAGCATTGTATTTTTTTTATGCACTATGATTTTATTTTCTATGTTGTAACTTTTTTAAAATTTAAATTTGGTATTTCTTTTAATTAGTTACAATTTTAATTTTTTAAGAATACAACAATTATTTATAATATAATAAATATATAAATCATAAATACAACAATTTTTTAAATTATACAACAATTATTAGTTATAATAAATTTTTTAAAAATACAACAATTTTTTAAATTATATTATATCATAAATAAATTTAATATTAATATATATCACACTTACTTAAAATATATATAACACATTACATAATATAATAAATATATAAATCATATAAATAAAATGATAAAAAAAAAGAAAAAAAAAAGAAAAATGTTTGCGTTCTTGAACAGTGCGTGGCAAATTTGCCACGCACTGTTCACATGTGGTATTTTGCCGACAAAATTGCGGCTGCGTTGGATGTGGAATTTGTGGCATTTTGAGGTTTGCCACTGAAAATACGTCCCTGTTGGGACTGCTCTAAGTCTTTACTGACCCGAGAGTCAGAAAGTCCTAATCCTGGACGTGTTAATCCCAAAATAAACACAGCTTAGGTGATGAGGCCGAGGTGGTGTGGTCATTGGGTGACGAGGCCAAGACCCTCTTTAATAGGGTGGAGATCCTTTAACGTGACAAAATCCTTTCACAAAATGAGACTTTTCTATCATGAAACTTGATATTTTTTTTAAGGATAATTCTGAATTTTAATAGAGCCCAATTTTAAAATATAACATCAGATAATTCTGATTACAGTAAAAGCAGTGAATTAAAATTGGGTCTAAATTAAATTCAAAATGCATAATATATAATTAAATGCATATAAAACCTACTCATATGTATAAAAAAATATGATGCATGTGGTGTTAAAAAGAATATTAATGGACACATAAAAAAAAGGAAAGGGAATCCAAGCATTTTGTTAACTCGTTACATGTCCACCTCATCATATGAAAATGGAACAAAACTGAGACAAGAAAGCAGAGTGCGGTGTGCTTCATTTCAAGCCTTTCCCTCTCTCTTTGTCTCATCCGTCCTTGTGGTTTCCGCCCCCTCTCCTTCTCCAACAGACACTGCTACACTAGAGACACCTCTTGATCTCAATTCCCCCTCTCTCTACTCATGGAGAGCATCGCCCTCTCCACCACCACCTCCTTCTCCCGCTTCACCCTCCCCCGTCTCCGCCCTCGACCCCCCATTTGCTCCACCCACCTCCGCCCCCTCAATTCTCTTTCCTCCACCTCCACCTCCACCACCCCTTTCCTCCATAAACCCATTAATCTTTCTCTTTTCCAACCCATCAACAAAAGCCATAGAAGATTCATCGTCTGCTCCTCCGCCGCCGCTTCCGCCCCAATTGAATCCGAACCATCATCTCCCGCTCCTCCTCTCCAAGGCGTTAAGCCAATCCCCTTTATCATTGCAGTTGCCGTAGGCATCGTCGTCCGCTTCCTCGTCCCCAGACCTCCTGAAGTCACGCCTCAGGCCTGGCAATTGCTCTCCATTTTCCTCTCCACCATCGCCGGACTCGTCCTCAATCCTCTTCCCGTCGGCGCCTGGGCCTTTATCGGCCTAACCACCTCCGTTCTCACTAAAACACTCACATTCACCAACGCTTTCTCCGCCTTTACCAATGAAGTTATTTGGTTGATTGTTATCTCCTTTTTCTTTGCCCGCGGTTTCGTGAAAACGGGCTTGGGGGATCGAATTGCCACCTATTTTGTTAAGTGGTTGGGAAAGAGTACACTCGGATTATCTTATGGTTTGGCTTTGAGTGAAGCACTAATAGCGCCGGCTATGCCTAGCACCACCGCGAGGGCCGGAGGTGTGTTCGTTCCGATTATCAAGTCATTGTCGTTGTCAGCAGGGAGTAACCCTGGGGAGCCCTCCAAGAAGAAGCTTGGATCATATTTACTGCTATCCCAATTTCAGGTTTCTTGGTGCCCTTCTTCTGATTGATATTTTTTTTCGGGTTGTGTTGCATGTCTTAGAAGTGGAATGTTAATGCAAACCGATGATTGATTGCTGAGTGTTTTTTGTGAGTATATCGTCCTGTTTGATTCAGTATACAGAATTATTTCGCATATCATTGTTTGAGAAGCTGAAACAAATTTGAAGAAGAAGTTAGTTAATCTTATTGATATGATGTTTAGAGTCTGCCCGTTTCTCTGTTCTATTGTACTTCAAATCCCCTTTTCCAATTCAAGTCCTTTAGTTATAAGTACTATATCCTCCGGTCAACACAGAATAGTATTGTAGGTTTGTAACATCATAAATTAGTTATATTATTCATATTTTTTGTTTTTGTGTAGAATGTTAATAACATGTGGAGGGATGGCTATAGCATTTCTCATTTTATGAGTGTGATGATGAAAATAATTATAATTGATCTTTGTGTGATCTTAATGCTAATTAGTTGGAAGTGGCATGCATCTCTATATCATGGGGAGTAAGGAAAAAAGAGTGATGATAATTATTCCATGTAAAACGATTTTTGGTCTGTAATCGCTATCAACGTGATTTCTATTTGGCATTCCTTAATCTTCTATATCCAACTAGCAATATTATATCCACTGATCTTTTCTGAAAATTGAATCTCTGTGCTCCAAATGGATTATCTAAATGGCTTGTTTATAACTTGTCTCCCTGTTACTCATGCAAGGTCTTTTTGATGTCTGACAGTGTGCCTGTAACTCTAGTGGACTTTTCCTTACTGCTGCAGCTCAAAATCTGCTGTGTCTCAAGCTAGCTGAGGGGCTTGGGGTGGTAGTTTCAAACCCATGGGTGTCTTGGTTCAAGATTGCAAGTTTGCCTGCATTAGCTTCTCTTTTAGCTACACCATTGATCTTGTACAAGCTTTATCCTCCTGAAATAAAAGATACTCCTGATGCCCCTGCAACTGCTGAAAAGAAATTGGAGCTTATGGGTTCTGTAACGAAAAATGAATGGACTATGATTGCGACTATGCTTCTCGCAGTTTCGTTGTGGATTTTTGGGTACGTGCTATTTCTCTGCCCACCATTTTGTTCTGACAAACTACTCATTCATTTTGTTCTTATACACATTGCTTGAAAATGATATTAGTTCACTTTCAATTAACATAAGATGATATTTGTGCAGAGATGCTCTTGGTGTTGCAAGTGTTGTTGCTGCAATGCTGGGGCTGTCAATACTCTTATTATTTGGTGTGCTTGATTGGGATGACTGCTTAAGTGAAAAATCAGCATGGGATACATTGGCATGGTTCGCAATTCTCGTGGGCATGGCTGGCCAATTATCAAATCTAGGCGTTGTAAATTGGATGGCTGATTGTGTGGCCAAATCACTGCAGTCACTATCACTGAGTTGGCCTGCATCTTTTGGTGTTCTTCAAGCAGCTTACTTTTTTATACACTACCTATTCGCAAGTCAAACGGGCCACGTTGGAGCATTGTACCCTGCGTTTCTTGCCATGCATTTGGCTGCTGGAGTTCCAGGTGTGTTAGCAGCATTGGCTCTCGCTTACAATACCAACCTCTTTGGGTCTTTGACACATTACAGCAGTGGTCAGGCTGCTGTATACTATGGAGGTATCTCTAATTTCTTCTCTTATTTAGTTTTCTGGTTCTATTGTCCTTTCCTGCTCTGTCATGATATTTGCTTCTTCCATCAAATTCTATTTCTTTCAGCTTGCTATTTCTAGATAAACATTTGTTGAATGCAAGTATGCAACAAACCCGAACTAGATTTACCTTTGCTGGGACCCCAACCTTAGTCACTTGGTAAAGAAAAAACTCTTTTTCACCACAGCTTAAGGTGGCACTCTGTTGAAATACTTCCATGGGAATGGTAATGAGAATAATTGAAGAGTGACTTACAATGAAAAATGTGGTTAGATTATTGTAGTTTTGCTCTATTTTTGGAACAAGGGGGTCAAAAGTTGATTGTTGGTTGATGAATAGTGGAATGATTTGAGGAGAAATGGTTATAGGAGAGAAGGTAGTTAATCAAAATAGGATAATGATTGACTTGTTTTGAGTCTCATTATCCCATACAAAGTATGATGAAGGTTGAATTGATCATTTTTTATTTTCTTTAACCACCTAATTACTCCATATTTGTTCTCACTACCAGTCCCATTAAGGAATTTCGATCCAAGCGCCCCTTAAGCTTCGTTCTATTATAGCCATGAGAACTATGTTTTGCGCAACTATACCTTTCTGGTTTTGGTGGTCTGACCTCGGGTGGAATAGCCTGGTAAAATAAAGATGGAACTGCCTTATTTCTGTGATGTGGGCCAGGGCGAATGGTGTCAATTTATTATACAGGGTAGTATAAGTAGAACAAGAATAGGAATGCAGTCCGTGATTCTTTTTCGTTAACTTTAAAGTAGTCATTTAAAAGAACATTTTGCATTTCCAATGACCTTGAAAGCAAGCGCTCCATAACTTTCACAGTTTAAAAGCTAAATACTACCTGTGTTAAGTTATTCACTAACTAGTGCTTTGCAATTGTGTCAACAGCTGGTTATATAGATCTCCCAGATGTGTTCAAGTTCGGGTTCATCATCGCAGTCGTTAATGCAGTAATCTGGGGTGTCGTTGGGGGATTTTGGTGGAAGTTCTTGGGGCTGTATTAGTTTCAAGTTTTTGGTCTCTGATCTTCGTTGTGAGATGGCCTTCTCTAACAGAATCTGGAGAAGCAGTGCATGCCGATGAAATGGTAAAAGTTGAGAGCTGATTACGCAGGTTGAGAGAATTTGTCGAGCTCAACAGATTCTTGCTTAACAAATTATTTATGTTGTGGGAACAATCAAATAAGAAATGCATTGGTGGGTTTCTTGAATTTTTGTTTCCATTTGTCAACCTTGATGACTACATACTGAGATCTATTTTGGAAGAGTAATAGGACACTCATTTGAATGACAAATATAATGGAATTAATTCATGGTAATCGGGCCGTCAAATGTGGCCCAGCCCAATTCAGCCGGCCCAAATCGACTTGATCGGTCAAATTTGACAATTTTTCATTTTTGCTTATAATTATTTTTTATCTTTACTTAGAAAATTGAATTTGTTATCTGGTTCATTAAATGAGAGATTTTGTGTGGATTGGTACTGCTTAATGTGCATCAATTTAGGGGCAGCTTGGTTGGGGGTAATGAGGGTGGAGAATGAGAATGAATGAAGATTAAGGAGTACTCATTCTTATTAGTAGTGTTTAGTATTATTATTGTACATGAATAAAAATCATAAAAATATATTAAAGAAAGGGTAATCATTAACTCCATGGTGATTACCCCTTAATGATATCTATTATCATTACCATTTTAAAAAAAATACCAAGCGTCCTCTCAATTCATTTATTTCCTTAATGACGTTAAATAAACGGAATTTTGGATCAAACGGTCTCATACAACTCTTTGTTGTTAAGCTAATGTTTGTTTTGGAATTTAAGAGCGTGAAGTAAATTAAGGTTTTAGAACTTTGTAATTTTGAGTAAAATACGAATAGTAAATATATATTGTTTATTTTGTGAGTTAAGTAGAGTGAGATTTAATTTATATCAAATTAATATTAGGTTTTAGGTATTTGTAGAATAAATTGTGATGTATTGAGAAGAGTAATAATAGGGTTTATAAGTATTTGTACGTGTGTGAATTGAATATTAAATTTGAAAATTAGATTCTAAATCTCAAATTCGTATGCGACAGGAGCACAAAGTTCTAAGTCCATTGATGTGAATACCAAAACAAACACAGCCTAAGACTATATTTATCGGTGACACGGTCACTGAATAAAAAGAGAAGAAAATAATAATAAAATATTGTTGAACCACATTTTACATCTCAACCTTGGGCGGCCAAAAGCCCAAGGTTGAGTTAGGTCACAATATCACATGTCCATATATTATTGGTTGTAGTAGTTTATTTATTATATAATTAAATTTACTAAAATAAAATAAAAAAGAAAAATCCATAAAATAAAATTCTCTACCGATAGAGTCCAATATCAAAATATTTTGAAACACAAAGAAAATCTCTCCCCTTTCTCTTTTAATATTTTTTTTCTAATTTATATTATTTTCTTTTCATGGAAAGGGTTGAAACGAGTTTTTATTTAGTTGGAGAAAAATATGGAATATGTTGGAATTACATTATTAAGTAAATTTGGTAAAGATTGTATTTTTTATATCCTAAATAGGTAGAACAACCTATAAATATTTTTATGTAGTTTATTTATTTTCAATTTTGTATTTTAAAAAATCTTGTGATTTTAAATTTATTATTGAGCTAGTAATTTATTTTAATAGTGTGGTAATTTGTTAATATAAATAAATATAAAAAATTAATTATATGTAATATGTATTCTAAAAGATAATTATTATTTAGGTTGAGTTGGTGTCATTAATAAAATATAGAAAAATTAAAGTTAGGTTGAGTTAAAAATTGTGTATGTGCATAAGAGAATAATGAATATTATATTAGAATGTTGGATTAAAATAGGTTGTTGATAAATATGGTTTAAATATTTCCATGTCGTTGTTTGTATACACTAAGGAGGTGTTTGGTTTCCTAAATAGGATGAATTGAGTAGGATAGAATTTTAATTGATTGTATTGATTGCAATCCTAATTTTAAAATAGTATGTGTTTGGTACTTATGATTGTTTTCTTAAAATTAATCCGATATAATAGTTGGGATCAAGTTATCCATTTTTTGTATGATTGAGCTGAATTCAAATATCGGGCCAAGATTTAATCTTGGATTCAAATCTTAGAAACCAAACACAATTTTATTTAGAATTAAAAACTCAATCCACCCTAATCTATGAAACAAAACACCCCTAAACATATATGTTAGGGTAAAATATAATTAGAAGCAATGTGTAATTTAATCGTATTTTAAATAGTTAGTGATGTTTTCATTAAATAATTAGGATTGATTGTACTTGACAATTATGATTGGATTGATTGTTATAATTGTTCAGTTTAATCAAACTTAATTATGAAGACATTTACTTCAAAGGACGAGATTGATAAGCTGAAATAGGATTGGACTGTGTTGTAATCTTGAAATTGGATTATTTGAAATATGATTTGTGTTTGGACTGTTGAATTGTCTTTTTTGGTTTCCTAGATAGGATAGATAGAGTTAGATAGAATTTCAATAGATTATATGGATTGCAATTCTAATTTTAAAATAATATATGTTTGATATTTATGATTGTTTTCTTAATATTAATCCTAATTTTTGCTTGAATTTTAAGATAAATAGAATAAAAATACTAAATTTTCGATTTTGTCTTTTTTCAATTAACACAATTACATCCATAACTTTTTGAGAAATTTGAAGGTTATGTTTATCAATTTCCATTTAAAATTGAGGGTTAATTAGTAAATTTAAACTTGGGACTAAATCCAATGTAATAGCTTGGGATTAAGGGCTTAATCCGCCCTAATCCTAGAAACAAAAAACCCCTAAGGAGGTGTTTGGTTTTCTAGATACGATAAATAGAGTAGGATATAATTTCAATGAATTATATTGATTGCAATCCTAATTTTAAAATAGTGTGTTTGATATTTATGATTATTTTCTTAAAATTAATCCTAATTTGTGTTTGAATTTAAGGATAAATAGGATAAAAATATTAAATTTCCAATTTCGTTGGGTAAATTAGTTAATTTAAACTTGGGATTAATAATCCGATGTAATAGCTGAGATCAAATAATCATTTTTTTTTATAGGATTAGACTGGATACAAATACCGGGGCATGATTTAATCGTTGAAACTCAAATCTTAGAAGCCAAACATAATTATACTTGGAATTATGAGCTTAATCCACCATATTCCTAGAATAAAATACCCCCTAATAGAACTATCTAATCTAATTTTTATGTTTGAATTATGGAATTAAATAAGATATATATGCTAATGATATTGTTGAATGATTTTACTAATTGTAATGTTATGTGGCTAATTAATCTATGGAAACCACTCAAACAATAATTAAAAGATGATAATTGGAATTATTAAGTGAAATGTAGAGAGAATTATAGAGAGGGAAATTTTATAAATGAGTTCTTTGTATTTGGATTTCAGATCCTTACAAATGTGTTTATTACAAGTATTTATACCCTCTATTTAGTGAGGTGGCATCTTTTTAAGCCACATGATTTCTGGGGGTGACAAGTGTCCTCCACTTGTCACCCCCTCAAAGTTTTGCTCCACTAACTCTAGTCTTAAATAACCCGGACCCTTCATACAGGTTCCTTAGACATCTTGTGTCTTCTTTCCTTCGAAGAAGGGACTGGCAAGGGGCGAGCATTGTGGCGAGCAACGTAGGCTTATCCTATTGGCTTGC
>JAPKLY010000096.1:405035-535225 GCA_026898435.1 Prunella vulgaris
GCTTTGTTATACTCAGAGCTCCGGGCGACCAATCTGGCGAGCAGGCCTGCGAGCATTGATGCGAGCAACTGGGGAGTGGCCATGTGGGCTTGTTACTTCGACACCTCTGGGCTCGGGCGAGCATGTGGGCGAGCACCCAGGCGAGCATACGGGCGAGCAGCCAGTCTGCATATTTCATCTTGTTTATACTTGTGCTTTTCTCTAATCCTCAAGCTTAGATTCTTTTATCAACATTTGCCCCTCAGTATATGCTTTGATTTGAAATCAAAGTGTATACTGGAGTTGATCTTATCATGTAGACGGGCAACTGGGCGAGCAATGTGGTGCTCGCCATTCCGCTCGCTCCCTCTCTCTTCGGCAATTAAGGCGACGCTCCGGGAAACGAGGCGCCTCATCGTTTCGTGTGTCAATCAGTCGCATGAAAAGGCGTGCCTTTTCAGAAACTTTTCAAATACTTTGCAACCAAGTCCCTAAAATTCTTTTCCCTCTTTCACTTTGACCCGAAGGTATAAATAGGGTTTCTCAGCTACTATTCATCTTCCTCTTCATTTACCATTACTCTCTGGAATTTCCGGCGAACAAATCCTTGAATTTTTCCCTGGCGATTTTGGTAATCTTCTTCACTCCAGTGGACGGTTTTGTGACTCAACATCCCAGGTAGTTCCTCGATCCCTTCCGTTTTCTCTTTATATTACCTACATTTTCTTTTAATTTTTGCATGTCCATTTTGTGTATTTATTCGTCGGATTCTTTACCGGAATTTCTGACCGGAATCTCGTTGATGACGCCCGCAATCCATAGTTAACACACCCTAGGATCGACTTTATCTTTTCTCCTTTCATCTCGAATCCATGTCGTCATCTTCGAGTCGGACGATCTCTCACCGGAATCCGGGCAAACGACCGATGGTGGAGAATGTAGAGGAAGGTGGCCCGATCGCGGGTTTGTCCTCTGTCCATTTGGCGGGATCCGATTCTGCGGTTGAAGAAGTCAATCGGTTTTTAGAGGAAGGAGGCGGGCAGGCCGGCGAGGAGGCTGGCGAGCATCCCGGCGAGCAGCTGGGCGATCAGGAAATTGAGCAGCCCGCTGCTCGTCCCAAGGGGGATGATATGGAGGACGTAGAGATGCTCTCCAGTAGTGGCGATAGCGACGACTCTATCACTGAGTGGTTTGAGTCTGTTAGCTTCCCTCAACCGCACATGTCTGAGAGGTCCATCCCCGAAGGCATTGCACAAGAGTTCGACTGGAGAGCATACTACGAGCGGTATGCTGCCGATTTCCCGACACCTCCTCGACAGTATCGGGAACTTCAAAAAGGTGACCGCACAAACTACAAGGCGAATACCGTAGTGAGTATCATTGATGAGGACGATCTTGACCACATCCGGAAGGAGTATCATATTCCCTGTGATGTCACTATGTATGCTCCTCGAGAGAAAGAAAGAGCTGACCGTCCTCCGGGGAGTGGCCATGTGGGCTTGTTACTTCGACACCTCTGGGCTCGGGCGAGCATGTGGGCGAGCACCCAGGCGAGCAGCCAGTCTGCATATTTCATCTTGTTTATACTTGTGTTTTTCTCTAATCCTCAAGCTTAGATTCTTTTATCAACAGATATAATTATTCTCATATCATGTAAAAAACTTTTAAGTTGGAGTGTAATATGATGATTTTTAGTATTGAGACAATTTTATCTCTGCATCCCCACAGATCAAATAGTCCATGTCTAAAGATATTAGAAGGGATTCAAGACCCGAACCTCTTGTTTATCCCGGGTCTGAATCAGTTGAACCAAACATAATATTACTAAGAATTACTATCTTAATTTCATCTAATCTATTCAAAACAAATACCCCTTAAGTGAAAATAACTCTAAATAGTTTTAAATGCATTTGAGTTGTAGAGTGCATACTGTGCGCAAGAGACTTACACATATTTGTTCATTTGAATTTTTTTTCCTTATTTTTTATAAAGATAATAATTTGGAGAGTAGTTAGTTTGTTTTATATATAGTTAATCAATTTGTTATTTTATAAACTAACACTATATATAGTACAAATATTGGTATTCTACATGTATTATAACTAGAATAGGATATAGTTTACTTTCAAATCATCAAGCTATGATACATTCAATTTTTTGTAATAGACGTTTCTTCTCAATACATTTATAGAGTTAATATTTTTTTTTAGGGTTTTAAAAATCTAGATTTGAATTTTAAAATCTGCAACTCATTTTAATTAGAATTTTAAAAATAATTTTTTTTAACTCTATCCCCAAATTTAAATTTTAAGAAACATCAAGTAACAATAGATTCCTATTTACCGTAATATTTATAATCGTAATATTTATAAATTATTAATTTAAAATTTTAATGGGACCTAATATTTATAAAGGAAATTTTTGAAAATTATTATCTGATTGAATTTGATGATTTTTAACAAAGGTCCAAGTTGGGACCAAAAAATTTTAATATTTAAGAGAGTATTAATTTATAGAGATTTGACTGTATGAAAGGAATGACTCAAGATAGGATAGCTACAAGTAAACTAGTTGTTCAGACAACATGTTTTCTTTGATAATGCGATGCTCTTAACTTGAAAAGTCAGAGCAATACTCTGAAAAGAAATCCCTATATGAAACTTTATATCGTATTTTTTCATAATTGATATTAGTATAGTACTCTATTAGCATATAGATTATATTAAAGATTTTTAGAAATTTTTATGATTTAGCCTGATAATATGCTAAAACGAGTTTATTAAAATGACCTAAGTAGTAGTTTATTTAGACTTATAATAGTCATGTTGATTAATTTAGCTTCTTCAATATGAGTTGTTTATTCATGACATGATTATATTTTGTTACTTTAAACAAAAAAAATATTTTTGAAGCATGTTACTTTCATGTTGTTCAGTGGGAACTCTAGTCATTTATTTGACTAATCGCTAGAATTCAGTTTTGTTCGTATTCTGGAATTGAATTTATTTAATAAGGATACTTTGTGAGATTGATGATTAATAATTTTAAGTTATTTTTCGATATCAAATTTTGTATCGAAATTTTCAAATATCAATTAACTTAACATAGAATATTTTAATACATAAGTGAATATTAACTTATTGAATTATTATATTATTAACAATACAATGTTTTCAAAAGCAATTATTGTTGAATTGAACTAAATTAAAAAATTTAATGACGATAATGATGACATATGGTGCCATGATATTGTAAATATTCTTCAAGAACATGATCTGTTAGATAAAATCGATCATATTAAGAAGAGTCCTAAAATAAATATCGAGTTACTACTTCTACTACTTTAACCTATAGAAGTTGAGGCACACTCATGTGAAACGTTTCATGCTGTGAAACATATTATATTAAAATTCGCGGGTCCTTAATCGGGTCGGGTTGGATTTGGTCTTCTTATTTTTTTCAAAATTTTCGCAACTATAATTCTAGTTTTTTTCGCTCCCAGGTATGTTACAATTTGAGCAAATGCATGTTACTAATAGACAAAATATGTGTTACAATCAGATTAAATGTTGTTTTCTTTACATATATTCATTTATTTTTGTAGAAATAATATTTTTGCATACAATCCAATAAAAAAATGTGTGTTACTATAAAAAATATAATATATTTTCATAAATATTTATGAAAAAAACACTATATTTTTTTATAGTAACACACACTTTGCTTTTGTATTATATGAAAATTTATTTATTATATAAAAATAAATGAATATATATAAAAAAACAACATTTGATAAGATTGTAACACATATTTGCTCTAATAGTAACACACATTTGCTTTAATAGTAACACATATTTGCTCCCCAGTTTGTGTTACAGTATAGGCAAATGTGTGTTACAATATGGGCAAATATGTGTTACTGTAAGAAAAAATATACTTTTATAAGAATAAATATGTGTTTTTTAATTTAAGAAATAAAAAAATAACATGTAGAAATTACGTGTTAAATTCAATTTATTATTGGGAATTCAGATAAAATTAATTCCTAAATAATAAATTAGATTGAGCATCAAAAGTCTAATAAATTGAATTGAGTCTCAAAAGCCTACTAAATCAAATTGGGTCTTAAAAGCCTAATAAATTAAATTGGATTTCAAAAGCCTAATAAATCAAGTTGGACCTTAAAAGCCCAATAAATTGAATCGGGCCTTAAAAGCCTAATAAATTCAACAGGGCCTATAAAATCCAATTAAATATTTTGGGCCTCTAAAGTCCAATTAATTATTCTGAATTTTTAAAGTCATCAAGTCCAATCTTTGAAAAAGCAAAAAAATCAAATATTCACAAATATCCTTGAAGATTATCAAATCTGGCATCTGATGGGAATATTCCCCAAATCATATCTTCCGGTCCACCAAATTTGGCCTGCAAATCTAGAATTCCACTGTAATACCCGAGTTTCTTACTACTCATTGCCAAATATACTTCGTGTGTTTTGTGCATTTTATTTACTTATATGTTAATTGCGTAAATATATTTCATGCTTTATATGCATTTAAATTATTCATGTGTTAATTTATAATTGCTTAAATATATTTTATGCATTAGGTGCACTTTAATTTATTATCATGCTATTTATTATTTGTGCTAATTATTTGAGTACTAGTGGTGTAAGTTAAATATGATAATTTGAGAAATAATTGTAATATTTAAATAAAAAATAAATAATATAATTAAATAAATTATATAATATATATATATTAGGACGCTAAGTAGTAATAATAATATATATGCCTAGCTACCTACTAACTTAACTATTAAGGTAACAAAAATATTATATATATATATATATATATATACTATGCATCTGCTGCTCAGAAAGAGTACACTTACTATAATTCTCCCAAGAGAGAATTAATTTTGATCCTTGAAGAGGATGATACTAAGTTTAAAGAATCCCCATGGATTCTCATGGAAAAATATTTTCCAAATAACAGCTGGGATACTGGTTCCTATAAATCCAGGGGCTTACTGTTAAGAACAGTATAACACAGGAATATGATATTCCTGAGAATTTAGATCTATTAAACAGATGGACTATTCCAAAAATTGAACCTAAAATGGTTTATAAATTAGGAATATTTATAACAATTTATTTTAGTTGTAACCAGAATGGTCGGCTAATTTACTTGTATTGAATCATGGCCTGACTTAATATTTCTCTACTAACATGTGTTTTTCGAGTTATGCCGAGTGAAGGCGCAGGCGTTTGTGGGCATAAAACCTTTTTTCAGGTTGATTCATAGATGCATGATTACTTAGGCCAGTTTGTTTTGAAAAAGCTCCGTGAGACACTACTGATACAATACGGCTTAATCTTTAATCTCATAGACTGTAGACGTCCTCAGTAATTCCAATCTGTGTTGAGCAAAAGTCCAACAGCTATACTACTGATATGATCTAGATTGATGATACTAAGTTTAAAGAATCCCCATGGATTCTCATGGAAAAATATTTTCCAAATAACAGCTGGGATACTGGTTCCTATAAATCCAGGAGCTTCTATGAGGCCATTCTTACCAGTTCAGGAAGTGTAGATATTCAACACTTTCCTCTAAAGAGTAAGACAATTAATTACTCTAAGTTTATCCTTAAAAGGATCATCTCTATCCAAGAATGGGGAATTATATATATATATATATATGTGTGTGTGTATTGTTCACCGCCTAAGTAAACTAGATAACTAAGGTCTTCCCCAATGGGAGGTTTTTTGACTGATGTGGCAAAGCAAAAAAACCTTACCATGAGGTATTTTATCATTGGGAGGGGATGAGGTTTTCTACCCAGGTAGTAAACTCAATACCCAGGTTTTTTCTGAAATCGAGGGAACGCTGCTTTTCTTTTTCTTTTTTTTTAATGTTTTGGCTTCTTTTAATTTCTAAGTCATTCACAGCATAGTTTATTAAAATTAAAATTTAGATAGTGGCCGACTTTTTGGTCTTTTATTTTCCTATTATTTTTTTGTGTATTTAATTTCTTTCTTTTTTTTTAGGTTGTACAGGCTATAATTTTTTTACTATAAAAATAACTTTTTAGTTTACTATTTCTTACACATTATTAAATTTTATGACTTGTAAACTAATTTTTTTTCTTCTCACAAAAAAAAAAGAGTGGATGTAATTGTGCAATTCTTTAAATACGGAGAAAATGTATTGTTCCCAACTATCAATTTTAAGTTCGGAATTTTTAAATATAGTTACAATTAAATTAAAATGTTTAAAATATAATAAATTATTAAAAATTAAAATAACTAAAATATTTAATTATTTAAAAATTAGATAATTAATACAGTTGATAAATTAAATTATAAAAGGAATAAATATGATATTAATTGAAGTGGGTCAAAAAAAAACTTACTTTTTTTGTTTATGCAATGGAGATGAGTTTAATTTTGGAGGTAGAGATTTTTTGTTTTTGAGGTGACGCTGATATGACAGTAAAAAAACCTGTTTTTCGGATTTATGCATTGGAGAAGACCTAAGTAGTAACAATACTATACACAGATATGTAGAGTGTATAGATATGTAGAGTAGGTATATGTGGCTGCCACTAATCTAAATTTAAAATTAAAAAAAAAAAAATTGTGGCACGTAGCAAAGCTATGGCCACATCACCTAATCTATTCTACCTAATGGCGGCAACCATATGTATATATATAGGAAGCCTGAGACACCTTATGGCTATCAACTGAATATGTATATATATACATACATATATATATATACATATTAGTTAAATATACTAGCTCCGTCCCATGAAAGTTTGCATACTTTTCTTTTTAGTTTGTCCCACAAAAGTTTGCATATTCCCAAAATGAAAATATTCCTTTAAATCTCCACCTTTAAAATCTTTACCTCACAATTTCTATAATATACATTCTACTCATTACATTTTTTCTTAAAATCTGTGCCCAGGAAAGTACCGCAAACTTTCCTGGAACGGAGGTAGTATTAGTTAAAAATCTCGGAAATTTGTACTACTTTTTAAGGTGGTATCAGTGCCGTGATTTTTTTTTTTATTATTTTGGAGGAGACAGTGTTCACCTACGGCTACCGAGAGATAATTTAAATAAATAATAAAATTTATATTTAGTAAGATATTATGAATATGATACTATCCCATGAAATTTAAATTTATAAAAGAATAATATAAATTAATATAATATTTATATTTGCATGCATTATTTTTTATTTTTCATCCCCAAAATTTATTTTACTTACCTTTAGCTCTTGTTTGATAAATAGATGAATTATGAGGGGTAGATGGATTTTTATTACCACATTTTGTGTCGTATGCTGTTCAGTATCGAGAGGCACGACAGGGCGAACAGGAACCCATTGCAGGATATGTTTTTAGAGTATTAGATTTAAGAGTCCTCGCAAGCTTTGAAGGGTATAGTACAAGCTGCCCAACTTATTAGGGATGGAGTAATCGCACAGTGGAGAAAAATAACTAAAAATATGTTTAGCGAACTAGTAGAGATTGATTCACGCACAGGGATAGCTATAGACTATGCAGAATTCACTAGACAACTGATCTGGACCATAGAGGATAGGGACCATTATCTACGACTCGCCAATGATTACGAAAGACAAGCCCATGACCGTAGTAAGGGCACTCATGTTGGACAATGAAGCGGTATGGTATCATCAGCAAGGAACAGAGATATATCGACGGTGGACTCCATCCTTGATAAGTTCAATAAATGTGAATTTTGGCTTGATAGAGTCATATTTTTAGGACATATTCTTTCAGCAAAAGGAATTGAAGTGGACCCTGCAAAGGTAGAGACAATTGTAAATTGGAAAGCTCCAAAGAATGCTGGCGAAATACGAAGTTTCTTGGGATTAGCTGGATACTATTGAAGGTTTATTCACCTTTAAATTTTGAAAACTTTCTTCGCACTTAGGGGACCAAATGAATTTTTCATTCTTCATTGGTCAACTGTGTTAATGGTCGTGCGATTTGGGAGAAGTCCTGAATAAATGTTCTATAGTATCCAACTAATCCCAAGACACTTCGTATTTCGCCAGCATTCTTTGGAGCTTTCCAATTTACAACTGTCTCTACCTTTGCAGGGTCATTTCAATTCCTTTTGCTGAAAGATTATGTCCTAAAAATATGACTCTATCAAGCAAAAATTCACATTTACTGAACTTGGCATAGAGTTTTTCTCGTCTCAAGGTTTCTAGTACTGTTCGGAGGTGCTCTTCATGTTGTTTCTCATCCTTTGAATATATTAATATATCATCGATGAACATAATAACAAATTGATCTAGAAATTGGTATTTTCTTCTATCCCCTCGTCGATATATCTATGTTCCTTGCTGATGATACCATACCGCTTCATTGTCCAGCATGAGTGCCATTGCTTCATGGTCATGGACTTGTCTTTCATAATCATTGGCGAGTTGTAGATAATGATCCCTATCCTCTATGGTCCAGATCAGTTGTCTGGTGAATTCTGCATAGTCTATAGCTATCCCCCTGCATGAATCAATCTCTACCAGTTCATTAGACACGTTTTTAGTTATTTCTCTCCACTGTGCGATTACTCCATCCCTGATAAGTTGGGCAGCCTGTACTTCAGAATCGACATACCCTTCAAAGCTTGCGAGGACTCTTAAATCTAATACTCTAAAAACATATCCTGCAATGGGTTCATGTTCGCCCTGTCGTGCCTCTCGATACTGAACAGCATACGACACAAAAGGTGGTTATAAAAATCCATCTACCCCCTCATAATTCATCTATTTATCAAACAAGAGCTAAAAGTAAGTAAAGTAAATTTTGGGGATGAAAAATAAAGAATAATGCATGCAAATATAAATATTATATTAATTTATGTTATTCTATTATAAATTTAAATTTCATGGGATAGTATCATATTCATAGTATCTTACTAAATATAAATTTTATTATTTATTTAAATTACCTCTCGGTAGCCGCAGATGAACACTGTCTCCTCCCAAAGAATTTTTTAAAAAAAAAACCACGACTCTGATACCACCTTAAAAAGTAGTACGAGTCTCCGAGATTTTTAACTAGTATATTTAACTAATAAATAAATAATTCTTCTTTAAAATAATAACTAATAAAAACAATTTGCATATATCTTTAAAATAAGTATAATTTATTTAATTATTCTATTTATTTTCTATTTAATTACTACAATTATTTCTCAAATGATCCATATTTAACTTACACCACTAGTACTCAAATAATTAGCACAACATCAGAAGTAATATATGAGTAATATAAAATGCACTCAAATAATAAATAGCATTATAATAAATTAAAGTGCACCTAATGCATAAGATATATTCAAGCAATTATAAATTAACACATGAATAATTTAAATGCACATAAAGCATGAAATATATTTACACAATTAACATATAAGTAAATAAAACGCACACAACACACAAAGTATATTTGTCAATGAATTATGTGTGTCCGATAATGAATCAAAAAATAGCTTTTATATCTCCTCCCACACTTGAGGGCATAATTGTCATCTCAAAGTAGTAATCCCTAATTACCCTAGGGGACCACTTGAGGGGACCATTTTGAGGTCAGGTACTATTTGTACCAAGTGGCACCATTGGTGATTCAATGGTACAAGGATGATTCTTTTTTCTTCCTTTGCATGCTAGTGCTCCTTATGCACAAGATATGAGGATTCTTATTTTGTCATTATTGATATATGAATGCTTCTCGTTCAAGCTGCATCGCAATATATTAACTTTATATATAACTGGGACATCTCTCCCAGTTCTGACTTCTGGTTTTTCCATCTCTCAGAGAGATGAGAGTTTAACTCGTCCTTCTTGCCACCTAAGCAAATTCTATCTCCTTGGTCATTTATCTTGAATTTCATGTTAAGAATCCAGTTCTGGTTCTACTCAGAGTTGGATACAAATCTGAAAAGTATTTGTTTCTCTCTTTTGGCTACGGACAGTGGGACGAATACTTATCCCACATCAACTATTCCCTCCTATTCTAAATAAAACTTATCTCTTAAAATTTTAAATGGAATAATAATCTATCTCTATTCCAGGCTAGGAAGTCAACTCTGACCTTTATACCCTATTTCTTGATAAAGTCTTTTCTTTCTTTTCCCTCTCTTTTTTTCTTTACTTTTTTTTCGAATAAATTTAAAATCCTTTTTGTACAAAAAGCATTTGTACTTTCTGGTGACCTTTCAAGTACTTTCATCAACACCGTACACGTGGACATCTTGCCACACCCAGATCGTCCATCTGTCCGATTTTCTAACCCCAAAGGGGGTTTTTTCATTTTATTCTTTCTAGTTCTCGTTCTTTGTTCCATTTCAATCGCACTTCTCCAACATTTTCTGGAGACGGTTTCCTAGGGTTAAGCTCTTCTAGAGGGAGTTCCAGTGTTCACGATCAACTTTCCTTCCTTTTATCTCTTAGGTATTTCTCATCGTCTTCTCTACTCTCTTTTTTACAAAATTTCTCATCGATCATTCTCGTTTTCTTTCAAGCATTTTGGTAAAATGCCTCCTAAGCATAAATCGTCTTGTTTGACTGATAGTCAAGTAGTTCTGGGACTCCCAGCTAAGTCTAAGGTTTCAAACCCTAGTTCCACTGTGCCACTCTCACATCGCCCTGTTCACATTGTATCTGCGAAGAAATAGGATAAATGGAATCTCATTTCCTAAGAGACTAACTTGGATAAGGATGATCTTTCTAGTCTTAGGGGCACGCTAGCACCTTGTTCTGACTTTTTAATAGACCTACCTGGTCATGATGAACGTCCTAACCACTTGCAGTTTCCTTCTTTAGCTTTCTGGGCAGCCCAGATAACCGCTGGGCTTCGCTTCCCTATTGCTCCTTTCTTTATATTTGTTTGCAATCTTTTCGGTATTTCAGTGAATCAGATGAACCCTTCATCTATTAGGCTCATGCATACTTATTTTTTTATTCTCAAAGCTAATGATGGTGATCCAACACCATAAAGTTTTTACTTTGTCACAACTTGAAGAGGCGTGATGAATTTTACTACTTTAGTTCTCGAACTCAGGGTCTTGCTCATTTCGTGGGTAAACCCCTTAGTGTAGATGGTATCTGAAAAGATAGTTATTTCATTGTAACTCCACGCTCAAGGGTATGGCCTTTCGCTGCAATGGTTGGCAATATAAGACTCCAAAAATCTCAAAGTCTTTGCTTTCTTTCGAAAAGGCTCTTTCTCTGGTTAATAGGGAAGTTATTCCTCGCTTGAATGAGCTTATTTCAAAAAAGGGACAACTCAAAATGTTTCACCTTCTGAAAGGCCCCATGTCCTTTCTCATTTCGAATTTCTTGGTCCAACTGTTTCTTCTTCTTCTGAACTTGGTATATCTCTTTCTTGTCTATATTATGCTTCATTACATATTTATGAACAAGTTTTTATGTCTGCTGATTGCCTCTGTTTACTCGTTTTTTAGACATGTCCTGGGCAAGTGCTTTATTGTTATCTGATGATGAGGGTCATGAGTCCAAGACCCGCGTTTCTGATCCCGGGGTTGAGGGTACAAAGGATGTTGTCCCTGCTTCCCCTTCCAAAGCTCCTGAAGCTTCGTCAGCAAGTCCTCAAGATAATCCCATTCCGATCTCTCCTGATGATAAAGTTGCAGCTAATGATCCTTCCTAGAAGAAGGGCAAGAGGGCTGCTGCTTCCAAGTCCCAGCCTAAGCCTGTCTTGAAGAAGACTCGCTTCTCTAAGCGTACTGGTTCTAATACTGCTATGTCTGTGGAGAATCCTGATCCTATTACCACCACCCCCCTTATGGAGAATACTCAATTTTTGAACTATTAAAGATCCCAATTTTGAGTCTCCTGATTTGAAGCTCTCTGTCACTGCTCAGAAGGACCTTATGTATGAAGGTCTTATCATTTATGCTTTTCCAGTTCTTGGATTTGAATACTCAGCTGTTAAAGATTGAGTGTATGGAAAGTGATGGCCCTTCTGGCTCTGATTTGGCTTCCAAGGAGCAAGAGTTATCCCAACTTTCTCAAGAAATTAAGGTTCTGTAACCTCGCGTCCACTCTCTTGAATCGGAGAATTCATCTTTTCAACAACAGGTTTCTAAAGTTGAGAAGCTTCTTACTCTTCAGATAGTATCAGAGAAGAAATTGTTGGGAGAGAGCTATTCCCAAGGGCATGCCCAAGGCATTCTGGATGGCTTTAATCTGCATCACTCGAAGTTCCTCCATACCTCCTCTGGGCAAGCTTTTCTCAAGGAGCTTCTTGAGGGAATCCTTCAGGCATATCAATCCAGTTCCCTATTCTTGAGTGACATGGCTCCTCATATGAGTCATTTTGTCAAACATGGTTTCAAGTGTGCTATGCAACAAGCCCAGGAGAAAGGTTTCCTTGAGAAGCTCGACATTTCTAAGACTAAAGAGAACATCACTCCTTCTCCTCATCTCTAAGGGGATGCTACTACCCCTCTTGACGCTTCATGGTTTCTTCCTGCTATGCGGAGGGCTGCTCTCAAGCTTTCTGGAGAGGTGCTCTCTTCCCCCGACTTACCTCCTGCTGAGTCTTTGTTTTATGACTTGACTCCTTCTAATGATTCTGACTCCGGAGTATCTCCCTCTGCTGTTGCTGCCAAAGTTTCTACCGATCTGGTTTCTACTTCCTGCTTGATCACTGATTTGAATGAATGAGATGTTTCATTGCTCATTACTTTGTCTGGATGACTTTTATGGCTAGGGCCTTTATGCTTTTGTTTTTCAAACAATGTTTCGTTTAGACTTTATTTGCTTTTGCCTATCTCGTGTGTACTTTTGAATCGATCTTATGATGTAATATCATCATGTAGCATTTCTTTTCCTTGTTTACGCATTTCTTTGCTTCTTTTATCTTAGTAAAAATTATGTCTAGGATATTGGTATGCCTATCCACAATTCTACTCCCCTTAGTTCTTATTTAAGAACTAGGAAATATGCCTTTTTAGAAAAATTCCTCACCATATGTTCTGGGAATTGTTTTCCCAATTCTACTTCCCCAGTTCTTAATTAAACTTTCCTTGAGTTTATTTAAGAACTGGAAATTCTATCTTTTCAGAAATTTCTCAATTCTACTCCCCCCAGTTCTTAATTAAACTTTTCTTGAGTTTATTGAAGAACTGAAAATTCTATCTTTTCAAAAATTTCCTCAATTCTACTCCCCCCAGTTCTTAATTAAACCTTTCTTGAGTTCATTTAAGAACTGGAAATTCTATCTTCTCTAAAATTTCCTCAATTCTCAATATTGCATAATCATCTACCAGAACTGAAGCGCATTAGTTCTAGTAAGCTTTCATTGAATTCATAAAATTTTGCATCATCATAGAATTCCATGCTTACACTTTGATTAAAAAGCAATAAAAAGTCTGCAAGAAAAACAATAAGGTCGCGCTCATCTAAACATAGTATTTCTTCAAATTTGAAATGTTCCACGAACGTGGTAACTGGTAGCCATTCTCATCTGTTGGCGCTTATCACCAACGAGTCGTTGTAGGGCGTCAGTACCCCTTCCAAGTCCGCCGAAGAGAATGTCAGCTCATCAGTGGGTTGCACGGCGGGCCTGGAACTGGAGCTGTCTTCCTGAACCTGGTTTACAGCCCGGATTTCAGCCTTCCTTTATCTTTTGGAAATGGAGGATCTCCCATCCTGGAGACCTCCGGCAGCTCCGATCACTTCCTCGAGAACCAGGAGTTCTCTAGAAGGCTCCATGTTTTGCTGAGGTTGGGGAGGCGCCATTCGCCTATGTTGAGGGCCACGTTGGCCTGCGTCCTCCTCTTCATCATCGGAGACCTCCCGCCTCTCTACCCTGGTTCTCTTTGCCAATACCTTTTTAACGAACTCGGCCAACTTGTTTGGGTTGAGCTTCGTCCACAATCCTCCTCGGCTCGTCCAACATGGCTTTGTCTTTGACCGCGGTAAAGACATGGTCAACGGAGACGGTGAGCACATAGCCGAGCTTTTACTTGAACTCGTCTCCGTCGTTGAAAGCTTTCAAGTTCCGGGGAGCCTTGTACGTGCCCCCGGACTTCTTTTCGTACGGCTTCTTCTCCTCTGAGGCACCGACCTCCTTCTGGAGTGCCTTTTGCATAGCCACGAACACCCCAGCTTTGTGTCGAAACTCGGTGTAGGTGTTCGGGCATGCTAGGTGAATTTCCCTCTAGAGCTCCTTTCTTGAGCCCATCCATTATCGCGACGATTTTGGTGTCCTCACTCACCGGTTCACCTTCCAGCAGGATCTTATCGAACCTTTCCAGGTATTGCTGGTCGGTCTCATTCTCGCCTTGGTGGATGTTGGTGAGCCGGTGCTTCTGGGTGAGGTAGGACCCAAACCCGAAAAAGTGGGCCAAGAACTCCCGCGTGAGTTGGCCGAAGGACTGGATTGACCCCGGGGTGAGTGACGAGAACCAGCGGTGAGCTCGGTCCCCGAGGGTCAGTGGGAAGTTCATGCATTGAGTGGCGTCGATGGCGCCCACCGAGATCATAAAGTCTGCATACTTGGCCAGGTGGACCTTCGGGTCAGATTCGCCTTCGTATGCAGACATCACCGGGAATTGGACTTTCTTTTGGACCGGTGCTCTAAGGATGACAGGTGTCAAAGGTGACGCGGGAGAGTGGTGACATCAGGACCGCCGAATTTGGTTGCCACCTGCGCTTGTAGCATCTCGACGGCCTTCTTTAATGTGGCCAGCTAGTCGTTGTTGTCACACCCTAATCTTTAAATACAGCGAAAATCTTTAATAAATCTTGAAAAGTAATCTTTTGGATGTGATCTAACTTATCATGAAATAAATTTTTCTTTTTCTTTAAAAACTCTTTGAATTAAAACATAATACTTTCACATAAATCACAAAATAAAATCTTAACATAAATTACATGCCTTGAATATTAATAATCACTTAAAACATGCTAATATACCACAAATAATTAAATATACATGCAACCTAAATAATTCCAACTTAACAAATCACATAATATCAGATTTAAACTCATAGGATCAAACATAAACTCGTGCACAACTATAAACACAATATTTTTCGAAAAATAGTCCACTAGCTTTCTAGAAAATCATTCTTTTAACAAATCTCATATTGCCACATAATTAATCACGTCTAAAATACTTATTAAATCATATAATACTGATAAAAATATTTTATTAACGAAAACTTCTTGATTTATTTCTTAAAAGTCGCATACTAGGTAATTAAAGGACTAATATTAAACCCTAGACTTCTACTATTGATAAAATCGTGAAATTTGGTTTACATGCATAATTTTTCATGACTAATATACTGTAAAAATTTCGGAATTAATGGAGTTATAAAACGTTAATTCTAGTCATGCAATATTAAGGACTCTAATTAATAGATAGGACCAAAAATCATATCTATTCACATGCAACTTAATTCCTAACATATATTCTCATAAGACACGTCTACTTACTGCCTAAAACATGATTTATCTACCCAATTTAATTTTTTAACAATTTAATATCCTATCACATGGAAATTTTCTAATATAATCCAAAATCTTTAACATAGAATAGAATCATAGGAATCATCAAATCTTTCAAAGTCTTATCTTGATAAAAAGTCTTCAAACACCAGAATAATCTCTAAATCACAAATTCAATTTAAATCCTTCATGCAAAATTAATTAAAATTCAAAATCAAGTAAATCGTAATAAACGTATTAAACGAATAACTTGCGTGTGAAATCATCTTTTCATATCTTCGTTATTTCCCTCATCCACACGCCTCCTCCGCTAGCCACCTCATCCCTTACTCGACATAATCTGAAAAATAGTTTGGTGAAAGGGGTGAGAAATTATAAATAACTCTCAATGGGGAAACATTAGTTCGAAGTCTAAATATAATGGACATGCGTACATGAAAACATACCATACATACATATTGAATACGACTTAACGCATCTGATTGAATACGGCTTAACGCATCTGTTGACACTACAAGGTTTCCCTTTAGTATCCGTGAATCTGTTGGTACTAAAAGCACCCATTCTTCTTAGCATATAAACATATAAACACATCAACATAGTATTTAAAAATCGAACCAAATACCACTTTTCACCGTAGGATCCCCACCTTGATTTCTTGAAATTGAAAACGGTTTGTGTGTGTACGTCCGGCTTTCTAATCCTCCAACTTTTCTTCCACAAGATGAACTCGAATTTTCTCAACTCTAATCTCTAAGAATTTTCGAAAATATGTCTCTCTCTAACTCTCTCAATTCTCGAAAATAATAAAGGTGTAGGTGAGAATTGGGTGCCAATAAGGGTCCTATATTTATAGGATGGAAAGATATAGGGCTTAAAATAATATCTTGATGAATATATGAACATTAAATAAATATTATGGGCTGGTAAAAGGGGCTGGACGAAAATTAACAAGATAGGGGAAGGAAATATTTGATTTCATGATCAAATCTTGAAGATATCTTAGCAATAAAATATATTCTAACTTGTAATAGGGTGATTTCTCGAAATTTATGGGTTATAGGTGAATATGACCGAAAACTTGAGAAGGAAAAGAAATATATGGCTTATGAACAAGTCTTGATGATATCTTGGAAATAAATTATATCTTGGCTTGCAATAAGGTGAAATTTGAAATTATAGGACCAGAATAATATTTGGACGTGAAATATTTGAAGTGGCCGAATACTTGTAGGAGTAGAATGAATAAATCTTGGGTTTGAATCTTTGAAATAATATCTTGTTTGAATTTGAATCATATTGGCCGAATAATGAAGGGAAAAATGGATAATGAATATGTTGGACAAATCTTGGAAAATCTTAGTCATATCTTGGCAAATCTCTCTAATATCTCCAATATAATTATTTAATAACCTTAAGACTTTAATTTAATAATTCTTTTGGCTAAAATTTAAATTTAATCCCATAAAATATAATCATATCTCTTTAAATCAAATATTAGGACTCTAACTAACTCTAAACCTTGATTCTTCCAAAATTACCCTCATTCTTGTAACAAACTTGGAATTTCCTCTCTCCTAATATTTTTCCTCTTAAAATTTTGAACTCTTAAAGAAAAACAAAATCTAATCCCAATTAAATCCTAATTTCCAATTAATACTAATCTTAAGGGACTAAAACTCTAAGTATTATTAAAGCCTAATAATTCGAACTTAAGTATTACTTCTAAATGCCAAAAGTATCACAACTTAAGCTCTAAAGTCTTCTAATACTAAAAGGATTAAGAACTAATACTAAACAAAAGATAAAATACTAAAGCACAAAACTTAAGGGACTAACTAGGAAAAACAATTAAACACGCCAAAAAGGAAAAGTTAGGGGACGAAAACAGCAGCTTACTCTTGGGTGTTACAGTTGTGGGCCACCTCTTGTGGAGGCTGTTTGAAGGTTGTGCGTCTCGTGGACGCAGGTCCTCGCGGTGCCTCACTCTGGGGTGACCCCTCTGCGACGGGCCGGAATTGGCGTCCACCATTTGGGCCCAACCTTTCAGCTGCGGGCCTTCTCAGTCGGTCGTGGGCAGACCTGCGAGGCTGTAGGTCCGATTCTCCACTATGTGATGAAGCAGGGGCCGCCGTTCGTTCGTTCTCTCCACACCTCGGCCACAACCTGCCTTGGAGAACCTCCCTCCTTTGCGATTGATGGGTGGCAGACGCTTCGGTATAAGCCGAAGCTCGCCCATCATACGGACTTGGCCCCTCCGCCACCTTGGCTTTCCCGGTGCACTCCCTGCGTTGGCGAGCTTGAGCTCGCTTCCTATTCAGTGGGCAGGTCGTTATACTGACCCCGGGTTTGGGTGCCCTGGGTCGGCCTTGTTTGCTCCCGGGCCTCGTTGGTTGGAGCTCGTCGAGGTACTAGGGCGAGCTCATCGTATTGCCTTTGCTGCAACCTTTGCAGGGCAGCGATTGTGCGTTGGAGCTCATTGGGGTTGTTGGTGAGGTCCCTCAGGGCGGGGTTTAGCTCCTCCTGAGTTACTGAAACTCGCTGGGGAGGTCGCGGGACATTGCTCTTCTGGGGAGCTCGGCGCGAGGTTTCCCCCTCAGCCTGGTCCTAGTTGGCTCCCTTCCACCTCCGGGTAGTCGCCGAGGTTTGTTCCTTAGACATTTTCAGATTTCATCGAGAAGGTCACCGAGGTCGTTGTATTCCAGTCAAGGTAGGTTCGTTTAGGTTTTTGTGTAGCCCTACGTGCAATAAATTATCCAGAATCTGGTTTATTTGTGTACACGTATGCGTTTAAAAACCTTTTTTTGCAGAATTTACGAGCCCGGGAATCTGGGTTTTTGCCCGAAAAATGAAAATGTTTGTGTATCTTCAAGTGTTCTCGAGCTTTGGTCAAGAACAAACAAGCTTCACTCTTGCTCTCAAATTTTTTTTTTAAGAATCGAAGGTTCGAGACCCTCCTTCTAGCGCCAAATTGTTGATAGATTTTGCTAATGGGATGATTAATGGCTGTTTATCTTTGTAAATCTACCAAACAATAAACTAAGAAATATTTGTTCTTGAGTGGATAATATAGAGAGATAAAGTGAGAGCTTAGAAAGAGAAAGTAGTTGTTGTATTATGAAAACTTAGAGAGAGAGTGGTACAAGAGAGACCTATTTATAGGTGTGCAAGTGTGAGGTGGCACCCTGTGAGCCTATTTGGCTTTGGGTGTTGACAAGGGTTCGTGACCCTCGTCTTGGTCTGTCATCATGCAACCTTTACAAAGCTTCGTCCTACTACGTATATATGTCCTAGTTAAACTCCCGCGGCCCTGATCCCTGAGCTGGGTGAGCTTCCGGGCGGGCTCCGTTGCCTTGTGTTATTTTTTGGGACAATATAGTAGTGGACTCTCGCTTGGCCTCCGTGGATAGGGGCGAGCTTCCTTCTCAGTGGGGAAGCTCGCCTATGATCTGCTCTCTCCTGGCATGGTTGGGGGTTGAACCTGGTCCCACGGGAGCTTGGGCGAGCTTCTTTCCTGCTTCACCGAGCTTCCCTGTGTTGGCCTTGGTTAGAGCTGGTGACGCAACCCCTGCACGAGTTGGTGAATTTCTCAAACTTGGGCTAATTAATCCCTTAATTATCGCTGGGTAGTTCGCCTATCAACAACATTATTAATAAAAAGAGTTATTAATTTTTGTGAAGAAAATTCGCAGGTTACAAATTTTGGCATGCCCAGTGGGACATCTCTACCTCTCATCTCCTCTCTTCAAAGAACTCAAGTTTTCAACATGACTCCGTTCAAGATCAAGCTCGTGAGGACTGTTGACGAATCATCAATCATGGACCATGAAGACGTGAATGCTATCACTAGGAGTATGTCAAAGGGGTTGCAATCATTCACCTCTTCCATCAAGACTGTCGAGGAAGATGTTCCACATGCCGCCGCAAGTAATGAGAATACCTCAGAAAACTCAACTCCCCGTTCCGGATCAAGTTCATCATCAGCTCCTAGTATTGCCGAGGTAATGACAACAAATGCTATAGCTGTTGAAGAGCAACTAGCAAGTTTGGTTCAAGTCATGCGAGAACTCAAGACACATATCCAAGAGCAAGACGCTAAGATCGCTCAGCTCATTGGCAACACCAACAAACCCGAGTCAAGTCGCACTAAAGGAAAAGAAGCCTTAGAGCAAGATGAAGATGAAGTGCTCATTGAACGACCACCGATGGAACGCGGTTCGATCTTAAAAGTGCTTTATGTCACCCCGGGGGGTTTTGTCTCAGTTGATTAGATAAGAGAAGTTATACTTGAGACAATGAAAGACAAGATCGGAGAGGACTCCAAATCTTCCTTTACCGTCAACAAGTCCTACACAACGAGAATTGACAACTTGAAGATGCCGGCGGGCTACCAACCTCTTAAGTTTCAACAATTCGATGGCAAGGGGAATCCAAGGCAACACATTGCTCACTTCGTGGAGACTTTCAATAATGCGGGCACATATGGAGACTACTTGGTGAAGCAATTCATGCGCTCGTTGAAGGGTAATGCATTTGAATGGTATGTTGACTTAGGCGACAAATCGATTGATAGTTGGGAGAAAATGGAGCAAGAGTTTCTCTATAGGTTCTACAGCACCCGAAGGACGGTTAGCATGACTGAATTGACAGATATTCGCCAATGGAAGAAAGAGTCGGTGATCGATTATATCAACCGGTGGAGAAACTTGAGTTTGAACTGTAAGGATAGACTATCCGAAGCTTCGGCGGTCGAGATGTGCATCTAAGGGATGCAGTGGGGTCTTCGATACATCCTCCAAGCTATTCAACCAAGAAGTTTTGAAGAGTTGGCTACTAAGGCTCACGACATAGAGATTAGCATGCAAACTAGCGGGGTCAATGGTCCATCAACTCAAGAGTTTCGTAGATTCAAAGACACACAAAAATTCAACAAGGGGGGCAAGTCCTTTGCCAGAGTATCAAGCAAGGAATCAATGCCGGTAACTGCAACAATAGTTAAGTTCCGAAGGGTTGAAGGTGGTGCAAGCGATAAAGGGAAAAGTACTATGCGAGATAACATGCCGAGAAGACCAACTTTAAAAGAGAGGCAACAAAGGCAATATCCATTCCTAGACTCCGATATTTCCGGCATTTTCGACGACTTGATCAAGGCACAACTCGTTGAGCTACCGAATGCAAAGAGGTCGGATAAAGTTGGATGCACGGACGATCCCAAGTATTGCAAGTATCATCGGATGGTGGGACACCCAATTCAAGATCATTTCGTATTCAAAGACATGGTCATGCGACTAGCCGAACGAGGAAAGATTATCTTAGAAGAAAGCATGACTACAGCCAATGTCCTCTCGGTGGAGAAGGGCAAAGCTTCATACCAAACGATTGACGAGGAAAGCAACAAGTCATGCCAGTTGGATGACAAAGACGATGATTATTCAGCAGATGTGATCTTCACAGATGATGATTTACTACTTGGTTCGCAATCTCATAATCGGTCATTGTTCGTGACGGGATATACTTTGCAACCAAAGGTGAATAGAATTCTGATCGATGGAGGTTCAAGAGTAAACATATCCCCTTTAAAGACAATGACGAAGTTGGGGGTCTTAACAAATGAACTCGGAAGTAGCCGCTTGATGATCTAAGGATTTAACTAAGAAGGACAAAGAACTCTTAGCACGATCACATTATACTTGCTAAGTGATGAGGTGGCTTTGGCCTTGTTCTTCCATGTCATACATGCAAGGACATCATACAACATGCTCTTGGGACGTCCATGGTTGCACAGTTATGACGTGATACCCTCTACACTACATCAATGCTTCAAGTACCGCGATGATGATATGATAAAGACAGTGTTTGGTGATGATAAATCCTTTACCGAAATGGAGTAATACTTTGCGGATGCTAAGTACCTTTGTAAAAGTACGAAGTCTATGAAAGTTTAAGACAATTTTTCAAAAAAAGCGATAAAGAACAAACAAGATGGAGAAAGTGAGACTTCTTCCGGGACCAACAAGGGCAAGTAATCTCATGAAGATATTGAAGTGTTAGAAGAATTGATACTTCCTTTGACCAAGCTCGATGCTGTAAAGAAACCTTCTTCATAACCACTCGAAAGATTTACTAGTCCCGTCCGAGGAGCTAAGACCGAACATGGAGATATTTCAGAAGTCGTAATCATGGGGGCATATGGTCCTCAAGCCTTCAACCTTCTTGTCAAAGCCGGATATGATCCGCAAAGGAGCAAAGCATCAAAAGAGCTGCATCATGAAGCACTTAAGAAATTGGAATTCACTCCAAGAGCACCAAGGAGAGGCGGTCTCACCATCAAAAGCACAAAAGTTGGCTTAGGCTATACTGCCCAGAGTCCCATACACATCGCCATCAAGAGAGGAAGTGCAAATCAAATCATAGATGAAGAAGTCTCATCGACGGAAGAAGAATCTGATGAGGATTGGAGAAGGATGACACGAACCTCTGCTTTTGAAAGATTGGGAAGTAAGAGCCAAAGATCTGGAACAGTCTTCGAAAGATTAGGACCGCATGGGAAACGTAGTCATCGAAAGTCGGCAATTATTTTTGAGAGATTGGGGCCACTCAAAGCGAAGCATCACAAAGAATCAAAAGTTGTTGAAACTCAAACTCCAAAAAGCTCCGAAGTCAAGTTACATCCTGTATGACGCGGTGAACTCACTTGATTGCATCTTGTGGAGAAAATTTGACGGTAAAGGTACAAACGATAATCTACACCAAGACCAATGAAGATGGAGAAGACACGGTCTCATCTAACTTCATCGATACTTGCATTGTCCAAGAGTCAACTCTCTGAGATAGTGATAACTTTCTGCAAAGAAGAATAACTCCTATGATCAGAAATGTAAACATCACCGAAACAAATAGCATACAAGCAGTCCTAGTTAAAGGAAGAAATTGTCAAGTCAGAACTTGTGTGGATTTTACAAGAGGATCCAATGAAGAGTCTGCTACTACAAATCACATCACCACATATGAAGATGCTCGAATGGTGAAAGAAATTTACATGAATGGAGCATACAAGCTCTCCGAAGATGGTGCGACCATTAGTCTCATAAATGGGAAAATCTTCAATCGCTGCTATGCATAAACTAAAGTATGCTCCTTGACGCACGAGCATAAACTGCATGTTTCTCATTGACACACGAGCCTAAACTGTATGTTGCTCCTGGTCCGCATGAGGATAAACTATGTACGACAACCACCAAAGATGATTACATGTGGTTAAACTGTTAACTTATCTCACTAAAGGTGTTTAAGTGGTTAAATAATTTATACCCTACTTCGACTAGAGTTGTAAAAAGTATACGTCCCTCCTGGCCCGTATGAGGATAAATTGTGTACGGCGCCTTCCCAAAATCAAATCATGTTTCCCTTTGAACTACGTTTTGATTTGATTCTCTTTTAAGAGGTACGTAGGCAGCTTATCATATAACTAAGTTCAGTCATAATTTAGTCATCTTAGCCGAATATTGAGTTGCAAAAAAATTACCGGGGGCAAGCATGGTAAGAAATTTGGGGCCGAATCTTCCAAACTATTGGAATGCAATCTTACGGGACGCTTAAGTGACAATTCAATCTCAAATTGATAATATCTTAACCGACGACGACGAGCGCACCACATCACCGATTCGCTAATGAATATATTATCAAAGTCTCTCGAATAAAGTCACCCGATCGAAAGTCACAATAGGAAGGTTGACAATATCGTAGCCGACAACAACGAGCGCACCACATCGTCAATCTGCTAACAAAGACATCGTCGGAGTTCACCGAAGAAGTTTGAGTTCTCTCTAAGTCGAGTGTCTTTCATTCAAAATTAACGAGTTCTTTCGAAACTCGTGAAATTAATGAAAGTATGAATTCATTGAGAAGTCTGAGCTCCCTCTAAGTCGAGTGCCTCTCATTCAAAATCAACAAGTTCGAAAGAATTAAAACCCGCATACCGAAACCCATATTTTCTTCCGAATCTCATGAAATTGGTGAAAGTACGAGTCAATCGGGAATGTTTCAGTAGACGGGCACCACATTTTACAAAAAGTCTTGACAACTTCGGAGTTGCAATTATACGTGAAAAGAGATGCGAAGACATACTCATAAATGCGAGCTTCCTTGAGGGCGTGACAACATCGATCCAATACATCCTCCGTCCACTCCCAATAGCCTTTGATGAAGTTAAATTCATCGAAAACTCCATCGATCCTCTCCAAGTGGCCCGGTCCGGATTCGTGGTTAGGCGGCATCCCAAGGATGGTAGATGGGTCACATCTTCAATGTGTTTATGGGGCTACCTTCAAGATCCACGCCTTTGTTGATCGGTTCGAGAAAAGCTCTTGCAACTAATGTTGTATGTGAAAATCAATGATGACCTAAGCTTTGTATAATTGCCGGTGAAAGACTCCTCGATCCACAAATGAGTTCCCTCTCCAAAGAAAATTATTAAGGACCGAACTCCAAAGTAGTAGTGGTGATCTACAAGACAAGTAGAAAAAATAGTAAAAAATTAATTTAACTTGTCTTGAAACTCATTAATTTGATTTTAAATTAAGTCAAATTTAATTTAAATCCCAAAATAGTAGACCACTATTAATATTTTTAGGATGTGCTTATAGCCCAAGGTTTAGGCCCAATAAAGAAATTGTCTTCCCTATGTTGAGGAAGAAGAACTTCCCTAAATCGAAATCGCCTCCAGGCCGCGCACACTCATCTCCACGGCACTCTCCTCTCCATCCGCGAGCAACCACCATCGCGATCCAAGGTCACGCCTCCGCCAAAAACCGTGAACGCCGCTGCCGATCGCCAATCTTCGCACCTCAACGTCCAATGCAGCCGTTGTCATCCTCAACAAGATTCCCGTCCGAACGCCGCACAAAAGACAAGTGTCGCTGTAACCGGAAGTCACCGCAACGCTGAGTCGGACTGAAGCCGCTCCTCTCGATTGTGCCTTCTCCTCTCCACCGATAACCGACAAATCTGCTGCCCATTCTGGTCAAGGAACCGTCAACTGCAACAAACCACCGTCCGCCACTGATTCGCCGCCGCGCCTTGCCCTTCACCTCTGACTTGGAATCCACCATCATCGCTCGTCGCTAGGGATCATCACTGCCGCAGCTTTCACTCGCCAAAAAGCAGCCAAATCGCCACCGCAAGTACCCAGAACTATTGTCCGATACTTAGAAGGCCACCGCCGCTCGATTGCCCCAGAGACCAGAAGACGTCTCACACACGAAGTCACCGTAGCGCCTCGCTCTTCACCTCCGATCTGAAAATAGACCACCTTTGCAAGAACTAAAAATCATTCTACCAACGCCACTCCACGATGCCAGAGCCGCCTCCCGCTGGGAATCGTCGAAGTCTCAGCCGCTCACTGCTCTTCTCCGATCCGGAAAAAACACAGGGCCATCAATACTCTGTTGGTTTGTACGGTAGTATATAAAACCCAGGACAGGATATCTATGAATATAAGAGAACACTGGAAAACAATAGTCAGAACAATAAACCGAGTCAAGGTAAGACCTTTGCCCGCAAGACGAAATACGTCCTGACTAATGCTCACAGGATGATACGTATTCGTCCCCAAAGGTAAAACGGTTTACGTCTCTGTGATAGCAGCACCGCTAAACACAGAGGAAAGGCGAACTCACGAAGAGTATGAACTGAACACTCTATATGCTGAAAAACAGAGGAGAGAGAGAGGACTCGAGATTTTAATTTTCGTAAAAAATTTATGTATGCAGGACCTCCTATTTATAGATGCGAAAAAAGATCTAAGATAGGATTAATTTGCAGATACGTGGAGATATTTCCACGATCTTAGTGGGCAGTTCTGGCTGCACATCATACGGAACCAATTCAAATAATTCTGGACTGCTCTGGAACCTTCCAGAAGACAATCCGACGGCCCGTATGATTTTAGAGGACGATCCGACGGTCCATATCATAGATCGCTTGGATCAATGACGTGGCAATGACACAGTATTAAACTTATCCGGAATTTAAATATTTAAATTTTGATTCAGATTCACTTACTGATCCGGATTGATGACGTGGATCATCCAACGATTCAGATTAACTTCGTTCGGATTGAGCTTCTTCGGATCGCTGACGTAGACGATCCGCAGAGGTATTCCGGGTCACCAATTGGGTCGACCCATTTCACATCTTCGGGTCTCTAAAAAGATATAGAGAGTGGACCAAAGGCCACCCAAAGACCAATTGCCAAGATCCACGGCCACGGACTCGGCTCGGCGCTGCCGGCCGTCCGGACGGACAGCGGCGGCGGCGCGCGCGCGCGTGGCTAATGGGAGAGACTCCCTTAGCCTATTTTGAATACCATCATGAAACTCCTATATATATACTATGAAATCCTTCATAGTTTTTCCAATGTGGGATAGTTAAGAGATTCCATCTTTTAACTTACTCCCACATGAAACCACATCAACTTGTATTAATATCCATACTTTAGGAATTAATTTCTCACTCACCGTAATTCGGTTTTGAGAACAAAAAATACCGTGACGATCTACTCCGCGAGTAGAGCGCATCGACTATACATAGTCATATGGAAATTACCATTTTGCCCTCCAATAAATTGGTCCAATTAGAGCATTACAACTCAATTTTCAAAACCAATTACAACAATCCCCCACATGAGTGGAAATCGCACCTACAACAATGCAGACACACAGTTCAGTTCATGTGAAACTTCATTGCTTCCGGATAAGTGGTTTGTGGCCTTGAACTTTCTGTAGTCTTACACCATCGGGTACACCGGCGGCTTAGTGGACGCAGTGCCTTGAACTAGTCCTCCTTAGTGTATACCGAATCAACGATGTAGACACAACTCAGTTTCGACTTCGTTTGTTCTCACGTTTTTGTCCGTTTTGGCCATGGACGCCCTTTGTATTCATAAATGTTTGGTCGAAGCGGCCCTCACTTCTCATTTATATAGGTGATCTCCATTTGAGTATCCCGTCATACTCATTCTATTTGGAATCATTAAAAGTTTCAAAAACTTAACCTTTACCACATGTTACGGGTCTCAACACTTGATATTGTGCTGTCAGGAATGGTCATATTTCTCAAGTGTTTTCTTTACAACCTTCACAGTTTTGTTTTCCCATTGAACCAAGTTCTTGGGATCTCCAGTCATCATGGTTGGGTTACCACTGTGTTAGTTCTGTTTGTGGGTTTCAGACCCATTCCTTCTATCAGCTTGTTCATTTGATCTCGATTTATACTCTTGGTGAGTGGATCCGCAATATTATCCTTTGACTTCACATAGTCAATGGATATAACACCAGTTGAGATCAAATGTCTAACAGAATTGTGTCTACGACATATGTGTCTAGACTTTCCGTTATACATGCTGTTCAAAGCTCTACCAATAGCAGCTTGACAGTCACAGTGTACCGTTACTGATGGTACTGGTTTGTTCCAACATGGAATATCTTCTAGAAAGTTTCGAAGCCACTCGGCTTCTTCACCGGTTTTATCTAAAGCGATGAATTCTGATTCCATAGTGGAACGGGCTATACAAGTCTGTTTTGTAGACTTCCAAGACACGGCTGCTCCTCCAATAGTGAATACATATCCACTAGTTGAAAATGAGTCTTTAGTGTCGGATATCCAGTTTGCATCGCTGTATCCTTCAAGAACAGCTGGATACCTTGTATAATGGAGCCCATAATCAAGGGTATACTTTAAGTATCGTAATACCCTCTTAAGAGCCTTCCAGTGCTCGACTCCTGGATTACTCGTGAAGCGACTCAGTTTGTTCACTGAGCACCCAAGATCAGGGCGTGTACAATTAGTTATGTACATCACACTTCCTATGATCCTTGCATATTCCAGTTGAGCAACTGGATCCCCCCTATTCTTTTTCAGATGAACATTCAGTTCAAGAGGTGTTTTAGCAGGTGGATCGTCAAAGGCATTGAATTTTCTCAAAACTTGCTCAACATAGTGAGACCGTGTTAGAGATATTCCAGTTGACGTCTTCTCAATTTTGATTCCAAGAATCACATCTGCTAGTCCCAAGTCTTTCATGTCAAAGTTTTTGTTTAACATGTTTTTCGTATTAATTATGACATTGTGATTGTTTCCCATAATCAACATGTCGTCAACATATAAACATACGATGACAAATCCATTTGGTGTATTTTTTATATACACACACTTGTCGCATTCATTAATACGAAACCCATTTGACAACATAATATTGTCAAATCTCAAGTGCCACTGTTTTGGAGCTTGTTTAAGTCCATACAGTGATCGAACGAGTTTGCATACCTTTTTCTCGTTCCCAGGTGCAATGAAACCTTCTGGTTGATCCATATAGATTTCAGCATCTATTTCTCCATTGAGAAAGGCAGTCTTAACATCCATTTGATGTATTTCGAGATTGTGCAAAGCAGCAATCGCGATTAGTACACGAATGGAAGTTATTCTTGTGACAGGTGAATATGTATCAAAGAAATCATATCCTTCCTTTTGTCTAAAACCCTTTGCTACCAAACGGGCTTTATATTTATCTATTGATCCATCTGCTTTGTATTTTCTTTTAAGGATCCACTTGCATCCTAAGGTCTTGCAACCTTTAGGGAGGTCTACTAACTCCCACGTATTATTCTGCAGAATGGAGTCAATCTCATTGTTGATAGCTTCCTTCCAGAGTAGTGCATCTGGTCTAGACATAGCCTCTTTGATTGACTTTGGTTCATCTTCCTCTAACACATAAATGAAGAAATCCGGACCAAAAGTTTTATCAATCCTTGCTCTTTTACTGCGTCTAGGCTCTTCACTCTCTTGAGTAGAAGGCTCTGCAGTGTCATTCCTTTCCTCATGAGTTCGCTTGTTTGAACTCACATCTTCCTTGTTCCTGCAAGGAAAGATATTTTCAAAGAATATGGCATTCCTTGATTCAATTGTAGTGCCTTATGACATATCGGGTACTTCTGATTTATGAATCAGAAACCGATAAGCACTACTGTTAAGTGCATATCCTATAAAGATACAATCGACCGTCTTGGGGCCAATCTTAACTTGTTTAGGACCTGGCACTTCAACCTTCGCCAAACACCCCCACACTTTGAGGTATTTGTACGATGGTTTCCGCTTTTTCCACATCTCATAAGGTGTATGATCCTTAGTTTTATGTGGAATTTTATTCAGAATGTGGTTGGCCGACAGAATGGCTTCCCCCCACAAATTTTGTGGTAAACCCGAGCTAATCAACATAGCATTCATCATTTCCTTTAGTGTTCGGTTTTTTCTTTCCGCAACACCATTTGATTGAGGTGAGTATGGTGCTGTTGTTTGATGTATAATGCCTGTTTCAGCACACAACTGTTCAAATGGAGCAACATACTCTCCACCTTTATCACTGCGAATTGCATTGATTTTTGTGCTCAATTGATTCTCTACTTCATTTTTATATAGTTTGAAAGCTTCTATCGCTTCATCTTTGCTTCGCAGTAAGTATACATATGAGAATCTTGTACAATCGACAATAAAGGTAATAAAATACCTTTTTCCGCCTCTAGTTTACACAAATTTTAAGTCACATACATCCGTGTGAATTAAATCTAGAGGAGATGTGTTCCTTTCAACAGATTTAAATGGTAATTTTGCCATTTTAGCCTCGACATAAATTTCGCATCTTTTGGATGTATCAACATTTATAAAGTTAAGTAAATCTAAATTTACTAAACGCTTTATGGAATTTAAATTAACATGTCCTAATCTACAATGCCATAAAGAGGAACACTCAGCAATATAAACAGAAGTAGATGCGTTTTCATTCATTGAAATTGTGCCTTTACGGCTTACAACCATAGCTGACATTTTGAATAGCCCGTTATCGAGATATCCTCGACCAAGGAACTGTCCAAACTTACTAAGTATGACTTTGTCAGACTCGAATACAATTTTGAATTGATGACTAACTAGTAGCGAGCCTGAAATCAAATTTCTTCGGATGTCTGGGACATGTAGCACATCCTTCAGCTTGAGTTCTTTTCCTGAGGTGAGTTTCAGAATAACTTCACCTGTACCAGCCACTTCAGACGAGGCTTGGTTTCCCATGAACAGTTTTCTCCCTTCTGCAGCAGAATAAGTGGAGAATGCTTCTTGTTCAGAACACACGTGGCAGGTGGCTCCAGTGTCCACATACCATGATTTTGGATTGCCTGTCATATTGGCTTCAGATACCATGCATGACAGGTCCATGTCAGTGACCCCAGTTAGGTTCACATTAGGCTTTCCTTTCCCTTTGTCTTCTTTCTTGGGAGCACGACATTCATTAGCCCTATGATTGGGCTTTCCACAGTTGTAGCAGTTCCCAGTAAACTGCTTCTTGGCATTAGGGCTGCATTCTTCCCCTTTTTCTTGTCATTGGGCCTATTTCTCTTCTTTGATGGACCTCCCTTTTCCATCAGATTTGCTTTGGCCTCAACAGGGGTGAACTTCCCATCCCTTTTCCGATTGTCCTCTTCGATTCTGAGACGAACAACCAATTCTTCAACAGTCATTTCCTTTCTCTTGTGTTTGAGATTGGACTTGAACTCCTTCCACGAGGAGGGCAGTTTTTCAATAACAGTAGCTACCAAAAACGATTCTGGTAGAACCATACCTTCTGCAGCAATGTTGTGGAAAACAATCTGCAGTTTTTGGACTTGCTCAACGACGGACTTATTGTCCTCCATCTTGAAGTCGTAGAGAGACACTACCACGAACTTCTTAGTTCCAGCGTCCTCAGTTTTGTACTTAGTCTCCAGAGCAGTCCACAACTGTCTGGCAGTCGGTATTTCACAGAATACCTCGTACAGATCGTTAACTAATCCTCCAAGGATGTAGTTACGGCACAAGTAGTCACCATCAGTCCAAGTGTTATAGGCGACTCTCAGATTGAAGTCAGTTTCATCCTTTGAAACCACTGGACATTCCTCAACCAGGAACTTTGCCACTGACAGTGTGGTGAGATAGAAGTGCATCTTCTTCTGCCACCTCTTAAAGTCAGTACCCGAAAATTTTTCGGGTTTCTCTCCATGTACCATAACGGGCCTTACAGGCACCGGTCCAGTGGAGAGACTCACTGATGACCCCGCAGGGACAACAGGAACAGAACCAACATAAATAGAGGATGAACCACCAATGTGTGTGGTTGGAGTTTTCGCAGCAGCAGTAGTGTCAACAGGATTATCTCCATTAGGATTTGGAGTATCCTGAGGAACCACGGATTTTCCAGTATCAGTCATGGTAGTAGATATTTAGTGAGATGGTATTTCGTCTTGCAATTGTTGGTTTGTACGGTAGTATATAAAACCCAGGATAGGATATCTATGAATATAAGAGAACACTGGAAAACAATGGACAGAACAATAAACCGAGTCAAGGTAAGACCTTTGCCTGCAAGATGAAATACGTCCTGGCTAGTGCTCACAGGATGATACGTATTCGTCCCCAAAGGTAAAACGGTTTACGTCTCTGTGATAGCAGCACCGCTAAACACAGAGGAAAGGCGAACTCACGAAGAGTATGAACTGAACACTCTATATGCTGAAAAACAGAGGAGAGAGAGAGGACTCAAGATTTTAATTTTCGTAAAAAATTTATGTATGCAGGACCTCCTATTTATAGATGCGAAAAAAGATCTCAGATGGGATTAATCTGCAGATACGTGGAGATATTTCCACGATCTTAGTGGGCAGTTCTGGCTGCACATCATACGGAACCAATTCAAATAATTCTGGACTGCTCTGGAACCTTCCAGAAGACAATCCAATGGTCCGTATAATTTTAGAGGACGATCCGACGGTCCATATCATAGATCGCTTGGATCAATGACGTGGCAATGACACAGTATTAAACTTATCCGGAATTTAAATATTTAAATTTTGATTCAGATTCACTTACTGATCCGGATTGATGACGTGGATCATCCAACGATTCAGATTAACTTCGTTCGGATTGAGCTTCTTCGGATCGTTGACGTAGACGATCCACAGAGGTATTCCGGGTCACCAATTGGGTCGACCCATTTCACATCTTTGGGTCTCTAAAAAGATATAGAGAGTGGACCAAAGGCCCAAAGACCAATTGCCAAGATCCAAGTCCACGGACTCGGACTCGGCGCGGCCGTCCGTCCGGACGGACGGCGGCGCGCGCGCGTGCGCGAGTGGCTAATGGGAGAGACTCCCTTAGCCTATTTTGAATACCATCATGAAACTCCTATATATATACTATGAAATCCTTCATAGTTTTTTCCAATGTGGGATAGTTAAGAGATTCCATCTTTAACTTACTCCCACATGGACCCACATCAACTTGTATTAATATCCATACTTTAGGAATTAATTTCTCACTCACCGTAATTTGGTTTTGAGAACGAAAAATACCGTGACGATCTACTCCGCGAGTAGAGCGCATCGACTATACATAGTCATATGGAAATTACCATTTTGCCCTCCAATAAATTGGTCCAATTAGAGCATTACAACTCAATTTTCAAAACCAATTACAACATACTCTGCCTCACGGGTCATCACCGGAGTCGAACCTCCGCCACCACCCAAAAATCAGAGCGTCCTCACTGCTCATCGCCGCGTCTCTATGAACCAGGGCCTCCGTCGCCTCGCCAATCGGTATCGACCAGCAAATTGCCGTCATTACCGAAATAAGCTGCAACCTCACAAGCCCCTACATCTCCGATTCACGTTGTGCAGAACCGTCGATGCCTCCCAAACGATCACCGCCATTGTTCTTCTCCAATCTGAGCACTGCCGAGATCACACTTCTCCAATCTGCTTCGAAGATGAACAAAAGAAAAAACTAAAGTACTCTATTTATAGGGAGAGAAATAGGGTTAATCTTGAAGATCTTTCAGATTGATAGAGCTTGAAAGATTTGATATATTGAAGATTATGCCAAAATACACGTTTATTATGAATATATTGTTTATCTATTATGTGATGATTTGGTATATTTGGCGTTAAATTTCATGTATCAATACGAATATACATCTATGATCTGTTCAGGGTTGATATATCAATACCGATATGCATCCTTAATATTAATCGGTAAAGTGGGATTCGATCATATTCAGGCTCAAAATTAATCAAAAAGAAAATTTGGCCCACGAGATATGTGCTTGGGCCATTTCATTATTTTGGGCTTTACTCATTCAAATTCACGGACAATTCAAGAATAGAAATTCAAGAAATTTCAAACTTCAAGTCAAGTGCAACAAATTCAGATCATCATAAATTCAAGAAATTTCAAATCTCAAGTACGTGCGAGAGCCAAATTGAAGTTTCGCAATTCGTCCTCATCGAAAATGTTCACGAAAGAAGTGCAAGGTGTCAATTTGTAAACAATTAAAATTAATTGTCGAAATAGAAAAAAAACAACACGTAAAATTTACGTGTTAAATTCAATTTATTATTGGGAATTCAGATAAAATTAATTCCAAAATAATAAATTAAATTGAGCCTAAAAAACCTAATAAATTGAATTGGGCCTCAAAAGCCTAATAAATCAAATTGGACCTTAAAAGCTAATAAATTGAATTGGGCCTCAAAAGCCTAATAAATCAAATTGGACCTTAAAAGCCCAATAAATTGAATCGGGCCTTAAAAGCCTAATAAATTCAGTTGGGCCTCTAAAATCCAATTAAATATTTTGGGTCTCTAAACTCTAATTAGTTATTCTGGATTTGTAAAGTCATCAAGCTCAATCTTTGAAAAAGCCCAAGAAAACAAATCCTCACAAATATCCTTGAAGATTATCAAATCTGGCATCTTTTGGGAATATTCTCCAAATCATATCTTCCGGCCCATCAAATCTGGCCTGCAAATCTAGAATTTCACACCTATAAATAGGGTCTCATTCTAGTCATTATATTCACAAGAAGACCAAGAAAATCAGAGCTTGGAGAGGAGGAGCAACTCGGAAGATCCAAGACTTCGAGCATCCTTGAAGATCATCCACAAGTCCTCAACGGCAATCAACACCGCTCATCAACAACGACACCAGCATAGGGAGTCCAAAGGTGAACACTCAACAAAGTCCTTCCAACAAGACAATATTAATTTGAAATAAGGCTTAACGCCCTCAAATTAATATCAACTTCAACATCAAATCGGACTCAACTCCAAAGGTCAACAAAGTCCTTCCATAAGGCAACGTTAATTCGAAACAAGACTCAACGCCCTCGACTTAACGTCCAACTCCAAAGTCAACTCCGGACCAGTTCTGATAAATCAACAAAGTCCTTCTATAAGGCAACATGAATTCGAAACAAGGCTCAACACCCTCGAATTAACATCCAACCCCAAAGTCAACTCCGGACCAGCTCCGAGAAACTCGCATATCAAGTCAAGACCAAGTCAAGACTTGAAGAGAAGAATCAGAGGATCAAATAGAGATTGGACCAAATCAAACACTTGGTATTTTAAATTCAAACATAATTCTTTGTAATTTTTATTTCACATTATTAATAAAAAAGAGTTATTAATTTTTGTGAAGAAAATTCGCAGGTTACATTGTTATTATATAAAAACAATTATTTATATACAAATAAAAAATATTTATGAAAAACCAATATGTTTTTTTTATAGTAACACATATGATTTTTCTCTTATATTATGTTAAAAATTATTTATTCTATAAAAACAAATGAATATCTATACATATATAATAACAAAATGTTGGGCCTAATTGAGCCCAATTTTCTATTACTTTTTTTGTTGTAAAATTTTGAAAATTTTAATATATCACATCATATAATTTAGGTGGTTTAATTTTTCTTTTCTTGCTATAGATACAAGGTTCAACCCTTTGCACCTACTTTATATTTTTTTAAAAACTTTTATTGTTAATCTTTTTCTTTTCAAATCAATAAGAAGAATATTGAAGAATTATTTTATTTTTTGATTTAATGGTAATTTATTGGCATTAGTTGGTAAAAATATAAAAAGCCTTTAAACGTAAAATCTTAAAAGTTTTGTGTGATTTACATATAGGTTCAAAAAAGTTACTATATTTACAAATAGGTGATGTGCAGAAAAAAACGTGCTTCTGTGAAAATATTGTGAACCTATTTGTAAATATAGTGACTTTTTTGAACCTATTCGTAAATCACCCAAAAGTTTTTGGAAGCATAATCTCGAATTTTTTTATTTACTGTCTTACATATAAAAGTCTTCAGTTCTATTTCATTCGAAACCATTCATAATTCTTGCAGCTATAAAAGAATTTGAATAAGGAAAAAGTACAAAATTATTCAACAAATTGACATAAATTACATATTGGTTCTGTGCAAAAAAAAAAATACTTTCGTGCAAAAAAAAAAACATGCTACCGTGCAAATATTTTGAACAAATTTGTAAATATAGTGATTTTTTTGAACTAATACGTAAAGCACCATTTGAATAATAGTTGATATTGTTTTGTGTCTCTATTAATCTATACCCTTTTTTATTTCAATATGCATATACATATTCAACATTTTTTAAAGTAGACGAATTAAAACAGATTTTTCCAGAATTCTATAAAAATGGGGTGTGTATCATTATTTACATATGACAACAAACAACTCATAAGAATTTGATTTGTGATCGGATCAATAAGAATACATTTTATCAGTAAGACTGCATTTTTTCAATGATCTAAAAAATTAAGCAAGTTAAATTCCCTATTAATATAAAAGAAAGGATTTTTTTTATAATTTATCTTATGTATGAATATATATTGTATTAAATATTATAAATGAGACATGCCTTAATATATTCATATTTTATAAGAAAATATATTTAAAATAATAAAGTCAAACTTTATCCTAAATATGAAATCAACTCACAAATCACTCTATTTTTAAATAGTAGTTCCCGTTTATTAAGAAAAATATTAGTAAGAATTTAGATTTATAGTTTTTAATATTTTCTTAATATAAGAAAAAAATATGAGTTTTTAAAGATATATTAATGAAGTTCAATATGAATTTTATTTTACATAATTCTAAAGTTTTATTTTGGTAAAACTTTACTTAAAATAATTTTTTTATTATAAATATAGATAAAGCTAAATATAGAATGATTTTTATTTTATTGATTAAACTATTTTAAAAAAATGGGTAGTCCCATGAATTTTTAAAAAAAAATCTATTGATTAATTAATTTAATATGATTTACAAATTAAAAAATATATATGTATATACTCATATATATTTAAGTAAAAATTATATAAAAGAAAGATAATCAAAATAATTTATTTTATTATGATATTAGTTAAGAAAATTTATTTTGATATTAAAGACTTATATTTCTTAAAAATAGTTAATTTACACATAAAAAATTTAAAAATCAAATTAATGGCGCACTATCAAATATGAACATATTATGACACATACCAAAACTAACTCCCAACTCTTCCTGTATTAAAAGATATTATATAGTTAAATTTTCTGAAATTTTTGTATGTGAGTTGTCTTATAGTATTTAAATGAATAAAATAATTTTTATTGAGATTGAATTATTCAATTTAAATGAAAAAATAAAAGAAAGATGTATTTAAGTGTAATTATTAGTGGAATGAGATGTATTTATAAGTTTTTGCGAGTAATGAATAGTAAATTGTGCAATATCTTTTGAGACAAAGAGGAAAATACTTGATATTGCAATTTTAAATTCACACATATTATAAATAATTAGTTATAATGTTATATTAATATATTTGAATTTTTATTTAATAAATATCATCAATCGTGCATCGCACGGGTGAAAATACTAGTATGTAAAATAACAATATTTTATAAGATTGTAACACACATTTGCTCTAATAGTAACACATATTTGCCCCCCAAATTTGTGTTACTATATGGGCAAACATATGTTATTATAGGATAAAATATACTCCCTTCGTCTTTCTATAAGTTGCTCATGTTGCAATTTTCGTCCGTCTTTCTATAAGTTGCTCATTGTTTTTTTTCCTTTTTTGGAAACTACTATTCACTTCTTTATTATTATTTTCAATACTTTTTACACTATTTTCATTACTTTTTCACTTTTCTCTATCACATCACTCATACTTTTTCACTTTTTCTATCACATCACTTATACTTTTTCACTTTTTTCATCACATCACTTATATTTTTTCACTTTTACCTTAATTCGTGTGCCCAAAAACAACGAGCAACTTATAGAAATACGGAGGGAGTATTTTTCTTAAGAACAAATATGTTTTTTTAATTTAATCATCATCCCTTAAAACTACATTTATTGATTCATGTAATATATAACACAATTTTTACTATTTTATATGTGTTATTATAAAATAAAATAATTATTACTTACAAACAAATATATACTTATGAAAATGTAATATTTTTTCTTATAATAACAAATATTTAGCTCTTACATTGTATGAAAAAAAAAATGTTAGTTCTACAAAAACAAATGATATATATGTAAAAAAAATATTTGATCTGATTGTAACACACATTTTATCTTAAAGTAACATTCATTTGCCTGAAAAGTAATATATTTGGGAGCGAAAATAGATTAACGATGACGTAAGAGATTATGATTGAAATAGATGACGAAAGTGTCACGTAAAAGGAAATGAGGAAATGACTTGAACACAAGACCAGGTCAGCGGTCAGTCAAGATTTAACGGTCAAACAAAGATGGCGCATATAATTTGTACTTCTATGAATCTATCTTTTTGAATTTTTCGTATGCTATGTTTTTTCGTTGCAGTTACAAAATAATTTTTTTATATACTCCCTCAGTATTTCTATAAGTTATTCGTTGCTTTTGGGCACACGAATTAAGGTAAAAATAAAAAAGTATAAGTGATGTGATGGAAAAAATGAAAAAATATAAGTGATGTGATAGAAAAAGTAAAAAAGTATGAGTGATGTGATGGAGAAAAGTGAAAAAGTCATGAAAATAGTGTAAAAAGTATTGAAAATAATAATAAAGAAGTGAATAGTAGTTTTCAAAAAAAGAAAAAAAACAATGAGCAACTTATAGAAAGACGGACGAAAATAGCAACATGAGCAACTTATAGAAAGACGGAGGGAGTGTCACTTTATTTTAACAAGATTTTTATATTTATCCTTTACTTAGAAAGTCAATGTCAAGTACTCCCTCCGTCCCATAATTGTTTTCACACTTTCCTTTTTCGTCCGTCCCACAATTGTTTTCACACCCTATAAATGGAAACTATTATTTTAATTTTATCCTCACAATCCAACTAATCTCATTATTTTAATAATATAACTTTACACAACACTCTACTTTTCTTAAAAGTTGTGTCATCCCAGAGGTGAAAACACCTCTGGGACAGAGGGAGTATCATTTAACCTTTAAAAAGGCCAGTGTTGATGTCAATTTTACTATATAATACAGTTAATTATTTAAATAATTCTATAATCTAACTATCTAGCTTATCACTCTAAAATTTAAAATTATTATTTCTACTGAACTTAGAAAAATTAGTATTATATATCTAAAATATATTTTAAATAATAATATAAAAATATATTGAATATTGGTGTTATAAGATCACCTTACAAAGGTTAATTTTATACTTAATCAGGTTGTTGATAGAATTTACTAATCGATGTTTGTTTAAGTGGCTTTACAACATATTAATCCTATCAAACAATAATCTTTGAATTAATGTTCTTGGGGAGGGAGAGTAAAGAGTTTTAGAGAGAGAAATATTGCAGTAGGGATTATATTAATTTCCAGAATTGTCTGAATAGTACAAGAGAGGTCTTATTTATAGGTGTGTGAGTGTGAGACGGCACCTTACGAGCCTATGTGGCTTCCGGTGTTGACGAGGGTTCCTTACCCTCGTCTTGGTCTCTCACACTGCTTCCTTTATCATGCCTCATTCCACTACTATGCCTTAGACTAGATGGGCCTCATTAAAAACCTCGCCGTAAACCACCCTTGTGGATAAACTGGACGGAGGGAAAAAGAGTGCAACCATCGGGACCTAACAGGCTACAAGACGAGCTCCTGGGTGAGCTTACGGGCGAGCTCCAACGCCTTGTGTGATTTTCTGGGTGCCATGCGATGACGAACCTGGGCGAGGTCCTCGTAGGGATAGGGGCAAGCCTCTTGGGCGAGCTGCGTGGGCGAGCTCCGGACCTCCGTGGATCCAGGCGGGTCCTGGCGACCTGCCAAACCTTTGCGATTGTTCATATACTAATTACATTAGTTCGCCAATCCAACATTTGCCCCCCAGCTCGCATGTGTCATGACCTCGTCAAATGTGCAGGCGAGCTGGAGAACTTGAAATTCGGCGAACTATCTCTGGGTGATTGCCGAGCTATGAGGCGAGCTCGGTGAGGGCAGTTATCCCTGGTCGTCGTGGTGCGGGAATCCAGGGGTCATGCACGCCTTTTGAGACCTCGGTTCCCGCCCACAATCACACCAACTTTCAAATTTCTTACAAACAGGTCCCTGTATTCTGTGAATATTGCACCTCGCCCTGACGTCTATAAATAGGGGGAAATGGATTCATTTTCTCACTTCTTGCATTTCGAATTCTCAGAGCTTTCCCGACGATCAATTTTTCTTGTGCTCGACGGATTTTCGAAGGCTCTTCAAGGTAGGATTCGATTTCTTCTCCCTTCTCTTCTATCTTTTATTTGATTTTTCTGTTGTTTCTTCTGGATTACGGGGTTTTGGACCGTGGATTGCACCGAGAAACTTTACATTTCCCTGACTCTTGGACTACTGGACTTTGGACTTTGGGACCTTTGAACTCCTCTGAGACCATGTCGACACGCTCTTCGAGTAGAACCCCGTCGGACCGGAATCCTGATAAATGGCCCATAATTGAGGATGAGCCACCTCGGGTTTCGTACGTGGAGATCGGCTCTAGCTCCGAGGCGACCTCGGTAGCCCGCCAGGTCTCCAGCGAGCCGCTTGGCGAGCTGCCTGGCGAGCTACGTCCCGATCCGGAGGAAGGAGCCTCCAGTTCCGTGTACCGTGAGGTATGGGAGGAAGGTGGAGAGGTCGCCCGAGAGGAAAGAGTTGCCAGCGGCAACGAGGGACCTGAGGAGGTTGAGGAGGGCGCTGCCGAGGTCGGTGAGGAGGGTGGCGAGCTGGAGGAGGTCACGCTCGAATGGTTCCGCCGCATCGGTTTTCTGGAACCTTAGCTGGTTGAGTACCAAGTCCCCGCCCAGGTGGCTCACCCATTTGATTGGAATGAGTATGTCGCCGAGCACGCGGCGCGCTTCCCCTGTCCGAATCGGGCACCTCGCGCTGACCCCGCCGACCTAGAAGAAGTCGTCCCTTCTGAGTACAAGGCTGGCGAGGTGGTGAGTCTTATCGATGAATGCGACCTGCCTATTATACGCAGGGAGTATCGCATCCCACTGGATATTTTTATGTATGCCCCGATGAAGGATGAGCGGGCCGACGCACCTCCTGAGGGGATGACTGCTTTGAACGTAGATGTCTTGAGGGCCGGGCTTACTTTGCCGCTGCACCCGATCCTTGGCCAATACCTTGCGGACAATAATCTGGCCATCACCCAGCTCACACCGAATGCATGGAGCAACCTCCTCGCCGCCCTGTCTATTTTTGGGTTGGAGGGTTATGAGAACGCGACAACCTCGGCGGACCTGGGCGAGCTTTTCGCCGGCGCGGGGTATTATTACCTGAAAGCTCGTCCAGGGGAGAAATTTCTTGGGGAACTGCCCAATAAAGTTCGTGAATGGAAGAAGCAGTTTTTCTTCATCAGTGGAGATTGGTGAGCTTCCAGCACGTATCATGGACGGGGTGACCGTATTCCCTCCCAGGGGGATATGGGGAAGCCAGCAGTAGGTCGCTTATTTCGGTGTGCGTGGGTTGAATTAGATATACTAATTCTAATTTCCTTTCCTTTTGCAGTTCTGAAGCGACACAAATCCAGCCGGGGCAGGCCTAAAGTGTCAGAGCAGTTCGACGTGGTGCGCGCCATTTGCTGTTTGAGAAGCGAGAAGGACAGACAGGTCGCCCATCTGTGCGCGCACCATTGCCTGCGGCTCGCCGGGCTCCTCATACTACCGCACCACCTTGACATCCAAGGTCCCGAGCTCCCAGGTCTAACTCTTTGTAGCTCGCCAATGGGGGGGTAGCTCGTCCATCATGCTGACATTTGTATTTTTTGTGCAGGTGGTAGCTTCGTTGCCATCCCGATCGCCGAGATCCCCGAGGCCTATCAACTCGTGAAAGAGCGATTTGAGATGGGCCCACCTCGCCCCAATAGACTCGCCCCACCGTCTGTGCTCGCGCTGGAGGCGAGCAAGAAGGCAGAGCTCGCCTCCAAAAAGGGCGAGGCAGGTGGGTCGGGAGCCCAAAAGGAGAAAGCCAAGGCTCCTGATAAGTCCAAGGCATCGGAGGTCGCCCGGGCCGGGCGAGGTGGAGGACGAGCTGTTGCCCCCTCCGAGCGAGGTCGAGGAAAGAGGGGGGCCTAAGGTGGTGGTGGCTCCCGAGCTGGCGGGGAGGATCCTCCGGCTTGCAAAAGAACGAGATACACTGGTCTGGTCGACGAGGAGTCCGACCGGGCTGAGAGGACCTCGGCGAGGTCAGGACAGGGGGGCTCTGTCCAATCCGCTGCCCCGCTGGCGGCCACGCCCATTCGGAGTTCGCCCCCTTCGCCTTCTCTGTTCGGGGTGCAAACCACCGACGACACGTTACTGGGTTGGGATCCTGACCGAGCTCAGTAAGTAGCTCGCCCAATTGACCTTCATTGCTTTTCAATCTTTTATTTTTCTAACAGTTTTCATCTGTTTTGATCTTGCAGTTATGCTCCAATCGCCTTCCCGAACCGCCACGAGGTTCTGCATGCCTTTGAGCGATCTAGCTCTCTCACTTCGATGCGGAATCTCCCCCCGGGCATAGCCCGGGACGCTGTGAGCGAGATGCCTAGGCATTGGACGACCCCGTTGGTGGCGGGCATTAACAGCCAGGACCTGAGGGAGAACCTCCTTCTCTCGGGCCACTATGCGAGTAGATTGGTGCTCGCCAATCAAAAGGCCCTCGAGCAGGTTGCCGAGTTGGAGGCGGGTCGCTCCGAAAGGAACAAGCGGATGCTGGCGCTGGAGGACTCCGCTGACAAAGCGAAGAAACAGGCGCAGCTCACCGAGGAATGGGCTGAGGCATCGCTGGCCGCTGAGCAAAGCGCCATTCAGCAGCTCGAGACCGTCCAACGCCGGCTCGCCCGGCTCGAGGAGGAGACTGAGGCAAGAATAAGGGCGAAGGAAGAGGAGCTCGCCACCCAGCTCGCCCAGGAGGTCGGCAGCCACGGGATTACAAAGAAAGACCTCGCACTGCAGCGGGGTCTGGTGAAGAGCTCCAACGCCGAGTGCGAGAGGCTAAGGGCCGAATTGGAGGCGAAGGCCCTCGAGGTCGCCGAACTACGCAACAGTGCTGCCTCCTCGGCCGATTTGGTAGCTGCAAGAGCCGAGGCCTCGGATCGGGGCTTCGTGCAATGTTACGCCGAGGTTCTAAGGGCCCTCTGGTGGGCTCGAGCCCATCATGATGATGAGGTGAAGGCGGTAGTGGGCAAGTTTAAAGAATGCTTGGACAGGGTCCCCTTCCCTGATGATGCCGAGCTGGATATTGGCGACCTCCCCGAACTTGGAATTCCACTGGATTTTGTTCCGGCACGGTTCAAGATTATCAATACTATCCCAGTGCCGAAACTGAATCTGGGCGAAATGGAGGTCGCCGACCAAGAGGAGCGGACTCCGCCCACCATGGAGCAACTCCAAGAGGCGTGTGGGGATGCCATGCTAAATCTGGGCGAGTTCGATGCCAGCGGGCTTACTGGCAACATCACTTCAGAGGCCGAACTTGCCCTTCCTGGTGCCCAGGCCGCCCCTATCCCCACCGAGGTCGTCTCCGCCCCTGCTGATGCCCCCGAGACTTAGGTTTTTCCTTGCTTTCTTAGACTAGCTTTTACTTTCCAAGTTGTAGTAGGTCGTCGGGTTGCGGAGCTCGCCCAGAAGGAGCTCCATTTTTGTAGTCTTTACTTTTTGTCCAAGTAGATTTAGCTCTCCGGGCACGTGCAGCTCTCCCAGAAGGAGCTTTTTGTAATTCAAAGACGGCTAGCTGGTCGGCCTTTGTGGCCAGCACCACTACTCATACTTAGGATTTTTTCAAGTATATTTTTGGCTTGAAAATCTCTTAAGTATCCTTTTGAATATAAGTCGAGCATTTTTTGTCCAACTTTTTTCATTTATGCTTTTGCGCTTTTACGTTATAATTTCTTAAAATAGCTCGTTCTTGTTTATTTTCCTGGTACGTAATTGTTCGTCTTATTCTACTTTGAGAAGCGAATCGTTCGTTTTACGTCACTTTCGACTACGAATTGTACCTCTGTTTTGAGAGTGCGTATTCTTCGTCTTATGCCACTTAGGGCCGCGAATCGTTCGTCTTAAGCCACTTAGGGCGGCGAACTGCACTTCGATTGATTCACGTTGGGCCATTGGGTTTCATGAACCTTGCCTTAGACGTTTCTGTCTTTTTCGCGAATGTTTCTAGCTTGTGGCAGTAGGTGCTTAGCAACCCTTTAAGAAGGGTACCTTCGCGACCTTGGGCACTTTGGCCTTTGCCTTCGAGCTATTTAATTACAACGTTTGGGACCTTGGTCCTTGCGCATTGCAAATTTTTTTAGCAAGTGGGCGAGCTAGGTTTGGCGAGCTACCAGGAGTAGTGGGCGACCAAGTGCAGCTCGCCTGGTTGGGGAGCTGCGCAGGTCCAAACACTTGGGAATTTTTCTGAATTTTTTCAGCAATGTAATTTACACCGGTTGCCATCTACATTTCTGATGCCAACCTTCGACTAGTCTATTACAGAATTCTAGTCTATTGGTAGAACTTTTTTAGATGTGCCGAGCTCCAGGTGTATGACGAAGCTTTGCCTTCTGCGTCTTCTAGATCATAGGTACCGTTCGGCCAGGCTGCAGTGACCCGGAATGGTCCTTCCCAATTTGAACCGAATACACCTGGTGGGGCCATCAATTTCTTTTTCAACACCAGGTCTCCGACCTTGAACCTTCGGTCTCGGACCTGAGAGTTGTAATATTTTTCCGCTCTGCGCTTGTAGGTGGCGTTTTTCATTTCTGATGAAGCTCTGGTCTCTTCGAACAGATCTTTTTCTACGGCCAAGGCTTCATCATTCTTTTCTTCATCATATCCCACCACCTTCCAAGTTTTGTTCTGGACTTCTACCGGGACTACGGCTTCAGTCCCGAAGGCTAGGGCAAATGGGGTCTCCCCGGTGCTGACCCTATAGGAAGTTCTATAGGACCATAGGACCTCCGGGAGTTCGTCTGCCCATCTCCCCTTCTTTTCCTCGAGGCGGAGCTTCAATATGTGTTTCAGGATCTTATTCACCGCCTCGACTTGGCCGTTCGACTAGGGGTGATATGGAGTTGAGTAGTTCTTCTTGATGTTCCATGAACTGCAGAAGTCCCTCAACTTCTGTCCGTCGAACTGCCTTCCATTATCAGTGATGACCGACTGCGGGAGTCCAAACCTGCAGATCAGGTTTTTCCAAATGAAGCCGATCATCCTCTCTTGGGTTATGGTTGTGAGAGCTTCGGCCTCAGCCCACTTAGTGTAGTAGTCTACTGCTACAACAGCGAACTTTACACCGCCTCTACCAGGTGGAAATGGGCCGATCAAGTCGATACCCCATTTCGCGAAAGGTCATGGGCTGAAAACTGACTTAAGCTGGTTGGCTGGGGAGTGGATGTTAGGTGCGAAAAGTTGGCACTTTCGGCACCTTCGAGCGAAGCTGATGGCATCTTTGCGAAGAGTGGGCCAGTAGTAGCCCTGTCTGATCGTTTTATATGCCAATGCTTGCCCCCCAGCGTGACTCCCACAGATCCCTTCGTGAATTTCTTCTAACACTTCGGACCCCTGCTTCTTAGTTAGGCATTTGAGTAGGGGTAGAGAGAATCAACGTTTATAGAGCTGGCCATCCAGCAGCGTATATCTGGCAGCTTGCTTTACTAATCGGCTAGCTTCCCAGGTGTCTACGGGGGTTGTTCCGTCTGCTAAGTATTTTCAGATTGGAGTGCACCAATCTTCACCATCTTCACTATCCTCCTGCCCCCCACTCGAGGTCTGATTTATCTTGTAATCGGACGTCGAGGGGTTTTTCAGTGTGGTGATCACAACCTCCGTGAATTCGGCTTCGCCTTTGCTAGTAGCTAGTCGGGCTAGAGCATCTGCTTGTGTGTTTTCTAGTCGCGGTATTTGATTGATGTAAACTTGTGTAAACATCGAGATCAGATGCGCGGCTATCTTCTGGTAGGTCATCATCTGCTGGTCTTTAGCTTCAAATTCCCCCCGGACTTGGGATATTATTAGCTGGGAATCTCTGAAAACTTGAAAATTGGTTACCCCCACAGCTAATGATAGCCTAAGTCCTGCTATCAATGCTTCATACTCCGCCTCATTGTTGGTTGCTCGAAAGTCGAACCGAATTGCGGAGGTGAAGACTTGTCTGTCTGGGCTGATCAGGACCACACCGGCGCCTGCTGCCATGCTAGTTGATGGTCCGTCCACGTAGAGATGCCACTGAGCTATACGCCCCCTCGTCGGATCTTGTGGGAAAGTTAGTCGACGATAAAGTCGGCAAGTGCTTGTCCCTTGATCGCTGTTCGGGGTGCGTAGGTTATACCGTATTGGCTAATCTCCAGCGACCATTTCAGCAGGCGTCCGGCAGTGTCTGGGCACTGTAGTATTTGACGCAGTGGGAACGTTGTCAGCACCTCTACAGGATGGTCAAAGAAGTATGGCCTCAATTTTCTAACACTCATCACCAGTGCATACGCTAGCTTCTCTGTTGGGGTGTACCGCAACTCAGCCTCATGTAAGACTTGACTCACGTAGTACACTGGGAGGTGTGTTTTCGCCTCTTCTCGGACCAGGACGGAGCTGATGGCCGCCTCCGACGCGGCTAGGTACAGATACAGCTTTTCTCCAGGTATTGGCTTCGACAGAACCTGTGTATCCGCCAGGTATGTTTTGATATCTTCGAAGGCTCGTTGGCATTCATTTGTCCAGACGAAGTGGTTTTTGAGGTGGAGCTTGTTGGCCTTGGCCGCCTCTTTGTACCTCCATGTGTTTGCTTTAATTGCCTCGAAAAATGGACGATTCCTGTCGCCGGACCTGGAGATGAATCTGTTCAGGGCCGCCATGCACCCGGTTAGTCTTTGAATTTTCTGGACGGAATCGGGTATCCCCATCTCAATTATGCACTGGACCTGTGTTGGGTTGACCTCAATCCCCCGCTGGCTAACTAGGTGCCCCAGGAACTTCCCAGAGTGTACGCCGAAGCTGGTCTTCTTGGGGTTCAACTTCATGTTGTAGTGGCGCAGTATGTCGAAGGTCTGTTTCAGGTGGTCCAGGTGGTCCTCCTTTCTCAAACTCTTGACAACTATGTCGTCCACGTACACCTCCATGGATTCGCCGATGTGTTGGTCAAACATTTTGTTCACCAATCTTTGGTAGGTAGCTCCGGCGTTGATGAGTCCGAACGACATCCTTTCCCAGTAATACATGTTCTTGTTGGTGTAGAACGCCGTGTGTTCCTGGTCATCTGGGTGTAGAGCTATTTGGTGATAGTCCGCAAAAGCGTCCATGAATGTCATCATCTCATGACCAGCGGTGTTGTCCACCAACTGGTCAATGTGTGGTAGTGGGAAGTTATCCTTCGGGCATGCATTGTTCAGGTCCGTGAAGTCAATGTAGAGTCTCCACGTCCCATTGTGTTTCTTCACCAGGACGGGGTTCGCGACCCACTGCGGACACAAAGCCTCCTTGATGAGCTTGTTGTCTAACAACTTCTCCACCTCAACTGTTAGAGCTGCGTACTTGTCTGGTCCATACTTTCTTCACTTTTGGCGTACGGGTCTCCTCGTCGGATCTATGTTAAGTCTGTGGCAAGCATGTTCCAACGGGATCCCCGTCATGTCTTCGTGGGACCAAGCAAACACGTCCAGGTTGGTCATTAAGAACAGCTCCATCCTCGACCGGTACGGTTCAGGTAACTCAGAACCGATGAAAAGTTCTAAGTCCCTTTCCGGGTCCACCGGGAGTGCCGTCAATTCCTCCACGGGGGTTGCCTTTCTCTTCTGACTTTTCCATCTCGGGTCACTGATGAACTCGTCCCACTCCCCTTGTGACATCTGCGCAGGCTCGTGGCCTATGTGCGGTTTGAGGTCATCGGGTTGGCTTTCAGCTTGGGCGAGCTTGTCGGTTGTGAACACCTCCGGTGGTCTGTCAGCTTGGGATGGTGTGGTGACTTGGGGAGTTGGGTCAACGTCCATGGGTGTTGGTTCTTGACCTCCCGCAGGTCCCCCACCTTGGGCCTCATCAGCTACCTCCATGGGAGTAGGCTGTTGTTCCTGCGCAGGTGCCGACCCCTGCGCAGGTCTCAACACTTGGGTTTCTTCCAAGTCCTCCATTGGTGTCGGTGTGTCTTGCACAGGTCCATTGCCTTGGTTGATTTCTGACAAATCGTCTGCCTCCATCATCTCAGTTTCGACCGAGATGACGTCCAGGATGTTTGGCTCGTTTGCAGGAATCTGTGTGTCCTCTTCAAGGACTTGGACTCGTGTCACCGCTTTTTTGACCTGACCCTCTTTCATTTGGAGTAAACACTCTCGGGCCTTTTTCTGGTCACCTTTTATAGTTCCGGCACCCTTTGGAGTTGGGAATTTTAAACAGTAGTAGTAGGTCGAACACGCCACTTTGAATTCATTAATAAACGGACGACCAAGGAACCCGTTGTAGGAGGACTGCTGGTCGACAACTAAGAAATCTATGAGCCTAGTCAGTCTCCTTTCGGGGTCCTCATCCGATACAAGCTGGACGCTCAACCTAACACTACCTAGGGGGACGGTTACAGCTTCTCCGAACCCCACTATCCTAGCATTGCTAGGTTTCAGATACGGCTCAAAATCACCTAAAGCATCCAAGGTGGATTTGAAGAGAATGTTGGTGAATGCGCCGGTGTCCACAAGTAGCCTGTGAACTCGGACGTTCATGATGTCGGCGATTATCACCAACGAGTCGCTGTGGGGCATCAGTACCCCCTCCAGGTCCGCTGAAGAAAATGTCAGCTCGTCAGTGAGCTGTGAGACGGACCTGGGGCCGGAGCTGCCTTCCTGGACTTGATTTATGGCCCGGATTTCGGCCTTCCTCTTTCTCCTGGATATGGAGGATCTCCCGTCCTGGAGACCTCCTGCAGCTCCGATCTCCTTCTCAAGAACCAAGAGTTCCCGAGTCGGCTCCATGTTTTGCTGAGGTTGGGGAGGTGCCCTCCGTCTTTGATGGGGACCAGGTTGGTCTGCTTCCTCCTCCTCGTCATCGGAGGTAGCCCTCCTCTCGAACCTCGGTCTCTTAGCTGGGGCCTTCTTCACGAACTCGGCCAATTTCCCCTCCTCGTAAAATTTGTAGAGTTGCTTGAGGAGGTCTCGGCACTCGCTGGTGAAGTGGCCGATGGCCTGATGGTAGGCACAGAACTTGTTGGGGTTGAGCTTCGTGGGGTCCTGGCGGATCCGCCTTGGCTCCTCCAGTATGGCCTTGCCTTGGACGGCAGTGAAGACATGGTCGACGGAGACAGTGAGGACCTGGTTAAGCTTTTCTTTGAGCTCGTCTCCCTCGCCAAAGGCCTTTAAGTTCCGGGGAGCTTTGTAGGTGCCCCCGGACTTCTTCCCGTAGGGCTTCCTTTCCTCGTGGGCACCAACTTCTTTCAGTAGTGCCTCCTGCATAGCCACAAACACCCCCGCCTTGTGGCGGAATTCGCTGTAAGTGTTGGGACATGCGAGGTGCATCTCCTTCCAGAGGTCGGTGCCTCTCCTAAGTCCGGCCATCGCTGCGACGACCTTGGTATCTTCGCTTACTGGCTCGCCTTCCAGCAGGATTTTGTCGAACCTTTCCAGGTATTGTTGGTCGCTCTCACTCTCGCCTTGATGGATGTTGGCGAGCCGGTGCTTCTGGGTGAGGTAGGACCCGAACCCAGAGAAGTAGGCCAGGAACTCCCGCGAGAGTTGGCCAAATGAGCAGATTGACCCCGGGGCGAGTGAAGAGAACCAGCGGTGAGCTCGATCCCCTAGGGTCAGCGGGAAGTTCCGGCACTGGGTGGGGTCGGTGGCGCCGACCGAAATCATGAAATTCGCGTACTTGGCCAGGTGGACTTTTGGGTCCGATTCGCCTTCGTATGCGGACATCATCGGGAATTGAATTTTCTTCTGGACCGGTGCGCGGAGGATGGCAGGTGCCAATGGAGAGGTGGGGAGAGTCGTGGCGTCAGGTCCGCCAGACTTGGCTGCTACTTGTGCTTGTAGCATTTCAACGGCCTTTTTCAGTGAGGCCAGCTCGTCATCTCGGGTCACCTCCGGCGGAGGGTGCTCAAAGGTCGTACGTCTCGCGGACGCACGTCCCCGAGGTGCCTCACTCTGGGGTGACCTCTCAGTGGCGGGCTGGAACTGGCGTCCGCCGTGGGGGCCTAACCGGTCAGTGGCGGGCCTCCTCAGCCTTTCGTGGGCTGACCTGCGTGGCTGCTGGTCTGAGTCCCCATGGGACGCAGCTGGGACTGCCGTACGCTCATTTTCTTCATACCTCGGGCCCAGGCGGCCTTGGAGGACTTCCCTCCTTTGAGATTGGTGGGTGCCAGATGCCCCGGTGTAGGCCGACTCCCTTCCAGTGTAAGGAGTGGGACCCTCCTCCACCATTTTGGCTTTGCCGGTCCTCTCCCTGTGCTGGCGAGCTTGTTCCGAGCTCGCCTCCTGCTCGGTGGGGAGTACGCTGTAGTCCCCCCTGGTTTGGGTGCCCTGGGTGGGCCTGGTCTGCTCCCTGGTTTCGGCGGCTGGAGCTCGCCTGGGTACTAGGGCGAGCTCGTCCTGCTGTCGCTGCTGCAACCTTTGTAGGGTCGCGATGGTGCGTTGGAGCTCGTCAGGATTGCTGACCAGGTCCCTCAGAGCGGGGGCCAAGTCTTCCTGGGTCACCGCAATTCGCGGAGGTCGCGGAGCTGCGGTGCTCTTCTGGGGAGGTGGTTGTGATGTCTCCACCACCTGGCGTGTGGTCTCCACCTCGGCCTGGTTTTGATCGCCCCCTTTAGACCTTCCCGCAGCTGCCGAGGCCTGTCCCTTGGCGGCTCGAGTGTTAGCCATTTTTGGGTTTCGGAGGGGGTAAATTGCTGAAGGGCGTCGAAGTGGAGGGAGGTCGCCGGAGTGGTGGAGGTCGCTGGAGTGGTTGTCGTCCAGCTTAGGCGGAGCTGTGCACGTTTTCGTCTAGCCTCGCGTGTGACGAATTGTCCGAAATTCGGTTTATTCGTGTGCACGCATGCGTTTGAAAACTTGTTCCGGACCGATTTCGTAAAATCCAAAAATTCAGGTTTTTGTCCGAAAATCTGGGCTCTTCGTTCAAGGGATGAAGATGTATGTGTATCTACAAGTGTTCTTGAGTTTTATCAAGAACACCTTCAAATCTTCAAATCTTCAAACAAACCCTAACTTTTTGTTCTTGATTTTTTTTTTTTAATTTTTCAGATTCTGCGCCGACCCTCCTTCTAGCGCCAAATTGTTGATGGAATTTACTAATCGATGTTTGTTTATGTGTCTTTACAACATATTAATCCTATCAAACAATAATCTTTGAATTAATGTTCTTGGGGAGGGAGAGTAAAGAGTTTTAGAGAGAGAAATATTGCAGTAGGGATTATATTAATTTCCAGAATTGTCTGAATAGTACAAGAGAGGTCTTATTTATAGGTGTGTGAGTGTGAGACGGCACCTTACGAGCCTATGTGGCTTCCGGTGTTGACGAGGGTTCCTTACCCTCGTCTTGGTCTCTCACACTGCTTCATTTATCATGCCTCATCCCACTACTATGCCTTAGACTAGATGGGCCTCATTAAAAACCTCGCCGTAAACCACCCTTGTGGATAAACCGGACGGAGGGAAAAAGAGTGCAACCATCGGGACCTAACAGGCTACAAGACGAGCTCCTGGGTGAGCTTACGGGCGAGCTCCAACGCCTTGTGTGATTTTCTGGGTGCCATGCGATGACGAACCTGGGCGAGGTCCTCGTGGGGATAGGGGCAAGCCTCTTGGGCGAGCTGCGTGGGTGAGCTGCCCCCCAGGTGGGCGAGCTCCGGACCTCCGTGGATCCATGCGGGTCCTGGCGACCTGCCAAACCTTGGCGATTGTTCATATACTAATTACATTAGTTCGCCAATCCAACACAGGTATAGTTTAGATGTGCCTTATTTATGACTAATTGATTTTTTTCCCTCAACATAGGCTGATTTGGTTGATTTTTTTTTATCGGTAAATGTTAGTTGTTAGTAGTTAGAAGTTACTTCACCAAGTCTCCTTACACCCCACGAAAATCTCTAAGTCCACCCTTATATCTCCCTCCAAATTTGTTCCCAAAGGAAATCGAACCCAGATCACTTTTTAATTGATCTTCTTATGATCTTCTCTGTCTCTCGAATTTCACCCATGCGAGCCGAGATCTTCGCTTTTGGTAAAGTGCTCTCCGCATGATGGGTCCGAGATCTCAATGTTTCGACTCGTTTTGATCTCGCTAGTGGGGTCATCGCTTTATGTGGAAACGTAATATTTATGCCACAATAAAAATAAAATAAATAAAATTTTAAATTATAATATTATTGTAATTATTTAAATTCGATATTTACTGTTAAATCTGTCTATAAAGGCGTAAAACAGATTCTAAGGGACGACTTGTTTATTAAAAGGGTCAAACTTGAGTCATAAAAATCATCTTAAATAACAAACCTTAGTTTGAGGCTAACACCTATATATGTATATCACAAAATCTTGGGTGCACCCAAGTGATAGCATGCACTTGGGATTTAGGCCCAATTTTAATTTTGACTGTCCAATTTCAAATATAAATTGATCAAAATTAATTTTAAAATTAAGATTCAGTTAAGATTGCATGGAATGCACCTAAATGCACCACAAGACAATATATATATAAGGGTGCACCCTAAAACTCTATATATATATATATGATAGCAGACCCTCTCAAACTCTCAAATGAGAAGTCCAATTAAGCTGAAGCCAGTTTATAATCAGTTTAATGTCAATTATCAATTATGTCATGAATGCTATCTGATCTCTATTATTAATTTCCTTCTGTAAAGATATGGCCCATTCTTTTTTCTTTTAATTGAGATAATAGGGAACATGATGAGGGTGTGGTGTAGAATAATTCACTCTTTTTAAAAAAAAATAATCAACTGCAACTTCTGTTGACATATTAAAAGCACGAGAGGGAGAAAATGCAAGAAAATATAAATATTATAAGTTAGAAATTGAGTAGATTTTACAATCTAACTTAAATAATCCTACAAATAAATATGTATTAGGATTTAATATTTTGTGTTTTGTAAGTGCGAAATAGACATACTTATAGATTGATCAAACGAGAACCAAATTAATCAAGAAATAATAGACTAAAACAAAAATGGGATGATTCAAATGTGTGGAGTCGGTGTATGTGTATATGAATTTGGTTTTAACGAAAAATTTATTAATAAAAAAACATAAAATTGAGGATATACTGGCTTTTATACTAAAAATAATATTGTTTATTGTTCAAGAATATATGAAAAATATGGTGATATGAAATGTAAAAAAATTATTTGAAAGTAATTAATATTAATAGGTAAAATTATTTTTTTGTAGTTTTTCGAGTCGTATTATTTTTATGAGGAACACTCACGTGAAACGGGTAAATTTAAAAAAAATTGCGGATCCTACTAGGTCGGGTCGGATTTGGTCTTTTTTTTTAAAAAAAATTCGCAACTATGATTCCAGATTTTTTTGCTCCCAGGTATGTTACTATTTAACCAAATGCATGTTACTAATAAGCAATATGTGTGTTACAATTAGATTAAATGTTGTTTTCTTTACATATATTCATTTATTTTTGTAGAAATAACATTTTTTCATACAATTTAATAATAAATGTGTGTTACTACAAAAAATATTATTTTCTTCATAAATACTTATGAGAAAATAATATATTCCCTTATTTTCGCTCCCAGATATGTTACTATTTAGCCAAATGCATGTTACTAATAAGCAAAATGTGTGTTATAATTAGATTAAATGTTGTTTTCTTTACATATATTTATTTATTTTTGTAGAAATAACATTTTTCATACAATCTAATAATAAATGTGTGTTACTACAAAAAATATTATTTTTTTCATAAATACTTATGAGAAAATAATATATTTTCTTATAGTAACACATATATTACTTTTGTGTTATACGAAAAATTATTTATTATATAAAAATAAATGAATATATATATAAAGAACAACATTTCATAAGATTGTAACACACATTTGCTCTAATAGTAACATATATTTACTCCCCCTATTTGTGTTACAATATGAGCAAATGTGTGTTACAATATGGGCAAATACGTGTTATTGTAAGAGAAAATGTACTTTTATAAGAATAAGTATATGTTTTTTAATTTAATCACCATTCTTTTAAATTTAAGTATATTGATTCATATATTAATATTTTTTTTTACTATTTTATATGTGTTATTATATAAAAAATAATAATTTCTATACCAATAAATAAATATTTATGAAAATCAATATGTTTTCTTATAGTAACACACACGATTTTTCTCTTATATTATCTTAAAAACTATTTATTCTATAAAAACAAATAAATATATGCAAAATAACAACTTTTTATAAGATTGTAACACACATTTGCTTTAATAGTAACATATATTTGCTCCCCCAATTTGTGTTCTATATGGACAAATATGTGTTACTGTAAGAAAAAATGTATTTTTATAAGAATAAGTAAACATTTTTTTATTTAATCACCATTCCTTTAAATCTAGGTATATTGATTCATATATTAATACATTTTTTTATTATTTTATATGTTTTATTATATAAGAAATAATTATTTCTACACAAATAAATAAATATTTATGAAAAACCAATATGTTTTCTTATAGTAACACACATGATTTTTCTCTTATATTATGTTAAAAACTATTTATTCTATAAAAACAAATTAATATATGCAAAATAATAATTTTTTATAAGATTGTAACACACATTTGCTATAATAGTAACATATATTTGCTCCCCAGTTTGTGTTACTATTTGGGCAAACATGTGTTACAAATGAAAATTAATTTCTCATTTATATATTTTTATCATCTATAATATGCGCTCTAAATAAATAACAATAAAAAAAAAAATTGCAGTAGTGTGAATTGGAAGCCTTAGAAGGAAGGCAGTAGTGTGTTAGTAATCAATGAATAACAATTTTTTATTTTTTTTGAGATTGTGAATTGGAGAGTCTTAGAAGGAAGGCAGTAGTGTGTTAGTAATCAATGAATTTCATACACATGTCTACAACACGTTAATCATCCTCAGTGGCAGATCTATTCTAAGAAGTTAGTTAATGACCGCAAAAATAAATATGGATATGCATATGACCCACTTAAAAATATGATACCGTTTCACACCATGAATTGTGTTTTCTTATTTTGATATGTATGTTTTCTCTCCTCTATTATTGAAGACTGGAATAATATTTGTTTAATTTAGAGTTAAGTATTACTAGATGTGCTGACATCCATGACTAAGTCTTCATGATCTTCTTAAATCCGTGCACCCTATCAACACCATTTTCTATCATACTTGTTTAATTATATTAATACATAGAGGGAGTAGTTTTATCTTTGTTCCATCTAACGCTCAAATTATGGAGGCTTATTTGGCCCCATTTTTTTTTTCCCGTTACATTTGTTATTTCGTTTATGTCATTCATCTTTTATGATTAAATCTATAGACTCTATGTGCCTACAATTTTTTATTTTTTTTATTTTTCAATTGTATTTTTATTCTGTAATTTTCTACAGGACCTCTGTTCATATATCTTCGTTGTCCATATATCTTCGTTCATTATATATATGGAATCATATTCTTCTCCGTTCATACTCTATTTGTCTTCATTTTCTTCAATTTTAAATTATTAGTAATTTTTTGGTGCGATATACAAATTGAATATTTTAAAATTTAAATATAAAATTATATAAATTAATAAATTATAATAGATATTTGAATTAAATAAAATATAAACTTTAATTAGAATTGAGTATATTATATACATATATGTTACTCAAGTTTTTTGAATAAAATATTTCTTTACCTACTAAAATAAATATAAACTAAATTTATTTTATCAATTTATCTGTTAATTTTATTAAATTGATTTTACCATTGTTATTTTTTTTAATATGAAAAGATTATATTGTATATGAGTATATTAAAATATTTATCAATCATATAATTTTAAAAATACTCCCCAAAATTCATAAAAAATAATTTATTTTTTACGTAACTTACTTAATCTAAGTAAAAAGTATTTAAATTTCAATCATATAGTTAAAATCAATAAATAATCACTTTTATAATAACAAATATATATTTAAAATTTAAATTTTATTTTTATATGTTCAATATATATGTTAAATTAAATATCTTAGAGAACATATAATTTGATATATAGTGTGTTGATAATAAATTCAAAATAAAAAATTTAAATAAAATTGAAATTATTGACATAAAGTAAAAATTAATATATATTTTTTGATAAAATTAACTCACTCTCTTTATTGGAGAGTGAGTTGAGTATCATTATTTCACCACAAAGCAAATGCACCACACTTAATTAAATAAGCATATCTTTTTTCTCTTTTCACTTCTATTTATATATATATATATAGATTAGTCAACGTCCCACTTCTTATGTACAATAATACACATACAATGCATTTATCTAAATAAAATAAAAAATCTTACAAGTCAAGCTCGGACCTAGTTTTTGGTTAAAATGAGTTAATCACATGGATGACATCCCTAACATAACAAAACACTTACAGAAACCAAATAGAATGACTAGAAACACAAATAATAGTGAAGAACAAAATATTAAACGGGTGAAGGATGAAATTCAATTCGATGATGATGTATACCGTGATGGCGAGAAGAATATGAATAAAATTGAATCTTCTTCTTATGTTGTTGAGTGTTCTAATGACATTTTAAATTAGGACATGTAAATTTAAAATCCATAAAGCGTTTAGTAAATTTTGATTTACTTAAAATCAAACATATTGATACATCTAACAAATGTGAAATATGTGTTGAGACGAAAATGACTAAATTGTCATTTATCTCAGTTGAAAGGAACACTAAATCTCTAGATTTAATACACACGGATGTGTGCGATTTAAAACGGGTACAAACTAGAGGCGGTAAAAAATATTTTATTACTTTTATCGATGATTATATACGATTCTGTCTCGTATATCTTTTACACAGTAAAGATGAGGCATTAGATACTTTCAAGCGTTATAAAACAGAAGTGGAGAATCAGTTAGGGTCTCGAATTAAAGTTATTCGAAGCAATAGAGGTGGAGAATACGTTGCTCCGTTTGAACAGTTATGTGTTGGAAGTAGCATAATACATCAAACGACATCACCATATTCACCGCAGTCAAATGGTGTTGCGAAAAGAATGAATCGAACACTTAAAGAAATGATGAATGCTATGCTGATTAGCTCAGGTGTAGCTAAAAATTTATGGGGTGAAACTATTCTGTCAGCTAACCACATATTGAATAGAATTCCACATAAGGCTAAGGATCAAACTCCTTATGATATGTGGAAAGGTCATAAGCCTTCATACAAATACCTTAAAGTGTGGGGGTATTTGGCGAAAGTGAAAGTACCAGTGCCCAACTAAGTTAGAATTGGACCTAAAACGGTCGATTGTATATTTGTAGGGTATGCACTTAACAGTAGTGTCTTTCGGTTCTTGATTCATAAATTAGAGATACCTGAAATGACAGAAGGCACTATGATAAAATCAAGGAATGCAATATTCTTTAAAAATATCTTCCCTTGTAGAGAAATGGAAGATACTATTCCTAGGAAGAGATCCCAGGAAGAAGCTAGTGAGGCTGTAGGTCCTTCGTCTCAAGTAGATGAAGAACCCAGATGCATCAAAAGAGCTAAAGTGTTTAAAACCTTTGAACCTGACTTCATCACCTATGTGTTGGAAGATGAGCCCAAAACTATTAAAGAAGCTTTATCACGTCCAAATGCAGCTCTCTAGAAAGAAGCTATTAATAGTGAGGTAGATTCATTGCTGCAAAATCATACATAGGAGTTAGTTGACCTTCCTAAAGGTTGTAAGACCCTAAGATGCAAGTGGATCCTAAAAAGAAAGTATGAGGCAGATGGATATGTTGATAAGTATAAAGCTTGTTTGGTTGCAAAGGGTTTTAAGTAAAAAGAAGGATTTGACTTCTTTGATACATATTCATCTGTAACGAGGATTACATCCATTCGTGTATTAATTGTGATTGCTTCTTTGCACAATCTCGAAATACACCAAATGGATGTAAAAACTGCTTTCCTGAATGGTGATATGAACACAAAAGTATATATGGATCAACCTGAAGGCTTCGTTGCACCTGATAATGAAAAGAAAGTGTGCAAACTTGTGCAATCGCTGTATAGGCTTAAACAAGCACAAACATAGTGGAATTTGAAATTTGATGACACAATGTTAATAAATGACTTTCGTATCAATGAGTGTGACAAATATGTATATGTGAAAAATACACAGAAAGGCTTTGTCGATGTATGCCTCTATGTAGATGACATATGTATTATGAGTAATAATCATGATCTACTCTGCAATACGAAATGCATGTCAGGTCATAATTTTAACATGAAAGACATGGGTGAGGCAGATGTGATTTTAGGAATCAAAATCACTAAAACCTCAAGTGGAATTTTTTTGAGTCAATCTCACCATATGGAGAAAATACTAAAGAAATTTAATGCATTTGATGATCCAATTGCAAAAACACCCATGGAATTCAATATTCACTTGAACAAAAATAGAGGATCACAGTAGATCAGTTTGAATATGCAAGAATTATAGGAAGTGTGATGTACATAATAAATTGTACACGTCCTGATATTGCATGCTCAGTGAATAAATTGAGTCGTTGCACAAGCAATCCAAGTGCTGAACATTGGAAAGCTCTCAGAAGAGTGTTAAGATACTTAAAGTATACACTCTATTATGGACTACATTACACGATGCATCCAGCTGTACTGGAAGGATATACTGATGTCAATTGGATATCATACACTAAAGATTCTTTTTCCACTAGTGGATATGTATTCAGTATTGGAGGAGCATCTGTGTCCTAGAAATCCATTAAAAAAATGTCTATACCCCATTCCACAATGGAATCAGAATTCATAGCTTTGGATAAAGCTGGAGAAGAAGTTGAATGTCTTCGAAATTTCTTTGAGGATATTCCATGTTGGTAAAAGCATGTACCATCAGTTATGGTACATTGTGATTGCCAAGCTGCCATTAGTAGAGCATTGAGCAATATGTACAATGGAAAGTCGAGACATATACGTCGTCGACATAACACCGTTAGATATTTGATCTCAACAAGAGTTATGTCTATTGACTATGTGAAGTCAAAAGATAACATAGTAGATCTGCTTACAAAAGCAATTAATTGAGATCAAATGTATAAATTGCTAGAAGGAATGAGTCTAAAATCCACAAAATGAATTGAAGCAGTGGTAACCCAACCTTGGTGACTGGAGATCCCAAGATCTTAGTTCAATAGGACAACTAAGTTGTAGATATTCGACTGAGTCACTTGGTAAACTAGTCATTCCTTAGAAAGCGCAACAGCAAGTGTGAAACTCGTAAGTCTTTGACTTTTAATGAATCCTCAAATCTTGTTCAGGTGGAGTATGATGAGGTGCTCTGAGTAGAAGTTCACCTATATAAGTAAGAGGTTTGGGCCGCCCTGACAGATACTTATGAATTTAAAGAGTGTCTAGGACCGAGACAGATAAAAATATGAGAACAAAAGACGTAATAGATCTAGCTATGTTAGCACTATTGTCTCAGTGTACACTGTGGTGGAATAGTTCAAGGCATAGCGTCCAATAGGCCGCCGGTATACTCGATGGTGTTTGACTACGGAAGGTTCAAAGCACAAACTACCTCTCCAGAAGCAGTCAGGTCTCTAGTTAACTGGACTATAGTATTGCATAACTATAGACGTAATTTCCACTCATGTGGGGGGATTGTTGGGAAACTTGTTTAAATTATTTATTTATTATTAAATGAGGTTGTGTAATGCTCATCTTTAATAAATAAAATAATTGCTAAAAGTTTAATTTCTGAGAAATTAAATATTGTAGAATCAATCTACTCACAGAGTAGATGGTCGTAGTATATTTGAAATCTCAAAAACAAATTTTAGTGAGTGAGAAATCAATGTACGAAGTTGAAACGTCACAAATATTTAATAGAGTTAAATATTGTGTTTGAATAATTAACTCAAATTTAATTATCCCACACTGAAAAATGAGGGAACATATTAACTCCTAATTAATAAAGGGTTGTGAAGTTAATTTCAAACTGTAAGGTTCTAAGGAATACTCCGTTGAGCCATACGCGCGCGTGCATCGCCCTTGTCAAAGCGGTCAGTATGTGGGTTATGTCTACTGAGCTTCCGAGAGCACACTCAGACTCAACCTATTTGGTTCCTTACTGATCAGTCCCTGCTGCCCCTGAGGACCATCAGTTTAGTGAACACATCAGGATCTTCCTGACTGAGACTGAAAGAGCATTTTCCTGAGTTTTTGGAAAAATCTGACATCAGTGTATTCCCCCCACCCCAATACACTGATTGTTACTCATTTCGGGACCAACACAAATAAGTAATAAGTAATTGAATAATCGTGCAGAAAATATGTAAATAACACAAAGATTTTCCCAGGCCTTATATTGTTGAGACTTAAGTGTAGTCTTTGTATTAAACAAATTCGTGGATCCTTACAATGATGACCCTAAGACAATATTTATAGAAGATAGTAAATAAGGTACATACGCATATTATGCTCTGATGGTCAACTAGTCCGTTACAAAGTTCTTATAGGAAGTAGTCCCACCATAAATGATAGTTTCCTTTTGTGGGCATTGAATGATATCAATTGTGCCTTAAATTATTCATAATGGTTGTAATTCTTCTATAAGAGTTGACCATGAGTTTGCTCGTGCCGGTAGGTGCTCAGCTTGATTGTGCTCATAGGTGCTCGACTTGCTCGTGCACATAGCTGCTCGAGTTGCTCATGCATGTAGGTGCTCGACTTGCTCATGCCTATAGGTGTTCAACCTGCTTGGCCGGTAGGTTCTCCTCTTGCTCGTGCTCGTAGGTGCTTAACTTGCCCGTGACCGTAGATAATGATCTTGCTCATGCTCGCTGATACAAGTTCTACCATATTGAGTTTGGGTCTCATCCGATCATTTATGGGCTTAGGCCCATTGTAATAATCGTACCACAATACTTATATTGCCTTACTTGAAAATTTGTCAGATTGCGGCCGGTGGATGCGTCTGCCTTATCAGACGCAACTCCAGCACGTGTCATACTTATTTTCGTAAACAATCTGATAAATACCACAATATCATAACTATAAATAAAAAATATAATATTATAAAAAATGTAATATTTTTTTAAATAAACTGACAAAAAACACACAATGACACAATTTAAGCATATAATAACAAATATTATTTCTTAAAGTAATACATTTTCCCATAAGTGTTATTTTGTACATACATATGTGCTATCATATGAACAAATATTAATTTATTACTTAATAACCTTCATTTGTTACTGCATGAAATAAAATTATGACTACATATTTTATGCTAAATTATTAATATGTGCATGTTAAACCCATAAATGTATTATTTATTTAAACATATGGTAAATTTATAAGTAATATGTTTCTCATACAAACTAATTATTTTCAAAAAAAATTTAAAGAGTACTAGTTTACATTGTAGAATTTATTAGCTTGAATGTAAAAAAGTATTTGTTTTTGTTTCCTTACCTTTTCTTAATATATATATATATATATATATATATATATATATATTAAGTTTTAGGTTGTTTTGGTAGGAATGATGTGAAAAAGGGATGAGAAAAGGTGAGAAAAGAAACATAGTGGAACCCTCAAGATAAGGTGACAAAAAGGTACTCACTCCGTCCCGGTATAAGTTGCTCGTTGTTTTTGGGCACACATATTAAGGTAAAAGTTAAAAAGTATAAGTGATGTGATAGAAAAAATAAAAAAGGATAAGTGATGTGATTGAGAAAAGTGAAAAAATAATAGAAATAGTGGAAAAAAGTATGAAAAATAATAATAAAGAAGTGAATAGTAATTTCTAAAAAAGGTAAAAAAACAAATGAACAACATATAGTGGGACGGACAAAAATTACAAAATGAGCAATTTATAGTGGGATAGAGGAAATATTTAATATATTGTTTGGTAAAATGTGTTGATCAATTCTTGTAATCAAATATTTATGTGGCTAATAATCTTATGGAATTACCCAAACAATAATCTAAGATTGTGAATTAGATGGATGATATGAAATATAGGAAGTAATTGTAGAGAGAGAAAATATTCTAAAAGGTTGTTCTTGTATTAGGAAATCAGACCCCCCTCAAAATGAGCTATTACAACTATTTATACCCTTGTAAGGGTGAGGTGGCACGTTCTCAGGCCACTTGGCTTCTGATGGTGACAAGTGTCCTCCATTTGTCACCATTCAGGCCACTTGCTCCACTAACTCTAACCTAACCGACCTATGCTTTCCTTGTAGGACCTCTGACATCTCTGTGTCTTCATTTTTGGGAATTGTCGGATGGTAGAAGGGCGAGCAAGTGGGCGAGCAACTTGGGTTTGGCCTCATGGCTTGTTGCCTCGCCATCTCTGGGCTGGGCGAGCAGAGAGGCGAGCAACTTGGCTTGGCCTCATGGCTTGTTACCTCGCCATCTTTGGGTTGGGCGAGCAAGGCGGCGAGCAGAGTGGCGAGCAACTTGGGCTTGGCCACATGGCTTGTTGCCTCACCATCTCTGGGCTGGGCAAGCAAGGCGGCGAGCAGCGTGGCGAGCAACTTGAGCTTGACCACGTGAGCTTGTTGCCTCGCCATCTCTGGGATGGGCGAGCAAGGTGGCGAGCATCCTGGCGAGCAACTTGTACTTTGAACTTAATTGTTCTTTTAACTTTGGTTTTAATTCCTTTTATCAACATTTGCCCCTCAGTATATACTTTGATTTGATCTTCAATATCAAAGGGATATGCTGGAATCCTAGTCACGATTACTTAGTTGGATGTGCGAGCAGATAAGCGAGCAATTTAATTAAAATATTCTTTAGGAGACGTCGAACATCTTGGTGAGCAAGATGATGCTCGGCTCCATGCTCGGCTTTGGTGCTCGACCCTTTCCTCGTCTTCCCGCTCTGGCTTCTCAGTGACGTTCCAGAAAATGAGGCGTCTCTTTGTTTACTGTGCAAATCAGCCACACGAAAAGATGCGCCCATTTAAAACTTTTTAAATATCTTGCAAAATAGTCCCTGGGATTTCTTCTTTTTCCTTCTTTCATCCCTAATGTATAAATAATCATTTTCTTCCTTTTTCATCATCTTCTTCACCTACTTGTCTTCTGCAACTTCCGGTGATAAATCCTGTTCGAGATTTCCGGCGTTCTTCTTGTTTTCGTCATACTTTTCGTGGCGATTTGGAGATTTGACTAAAGGTAGTTATTTTTTCCCTTTTCCTTATTCCTCATTTTCCTTGGTATCGCTTATTTTCTTTGTTCTTGAACTTTCATTTTTATGCTTGTTCACCGAATTCTCTTTTGGGCACATCCGACCGGAATCTAGGTGGCGGGGTCATTAATTTGATAGTTAGCTGTTTGCCAAAATCGTGTATGATTTCCACGCAAGTGAACGTGGTCGTTTTTGTCGCGGCAAGTTAACCAAGTTAAATATCGAACACAGGGAAACGATGCGATATCAAGCTAGTATTGAATGTTCACAAAGATGGATAGCTAGGAAAGCAAGAAAACAATCTTGGATTCTATCTACTAATCAAGCAAGAATAGTAAATCCTAACTATCACCTCAAAGAAGTGAGCAAGTGTGAAGTGTACATGGAAGTAATCCTACTATGGTTCCTCTAGAATCCTATCCATCCTAGCATGCAAAAGGTCTCTTGGTGTCTCAGTCAAGCCAACTAGTGTCTAGATCTCTCTACAACACAAGGTAAGGGCTCTATTAGATGTCTAGATCTCTATACAACTTTCAATACTCTAATTAAGAGGTCTAGGCTAATATGCAATTCTCATTGGTCATACAAGCAATATATCAAACACTTGGCATGCATAAAGTTCTTATAGCTAAATTCTCATTTCATTGCTAAAACACATAAGCCATACAATCCAATTTAACATCACAAGCATTCATACAAGTCATTAATAAGAGAACTAATCCAACAAGATCACTAATTCATGCATAGTATTAACAAGAGACTAAATTCACCATAGTATTCATACAACCATGCAACAAGGATATTAGCCCATGGCTAATTAGAATTGAAAATCAACAATGAACAATGTAAACATCATGAATATTAACTAATACAAGAGAATTAAAGGAAATCTTACCATAAGTGGATGAATTGAAATACAAGCTACAAACCTCCAATTTGCTAAGTCTTGATCCAAAGCTCAAAATATAAAATTAAACCACAGGAATAAAGCTCTAATCACTACGAGTATGTAGGAACAAACAGATCTAAAATCCGACGGACGGATCAAAAGTTATGGAAGAAAGAAGATTGAATCTAACTAAGAACCCACTAAGTAACTACCTAATTCTCTCTCTAAACTAATCTAAGAACTTGGAATAATGATGATCTAATAATAATGCTTGGAAATCTGATCCTTGAAGTATTTATAGTGCCCACAATGCTTGGTCAAAAATGCCCTTCATTAAACGCGCGAAAAGACGAAACAACCCTCGAAATTAGGCATGTCCGGGGCATCACACGAGTGTACACAGTCGCCGCACGAGTCCAGCTCGTGTGATCACTCGTGTGACACAACCTCACACGAACCAGAGCCTCCTCGCACGAGTGTGAGCTTTTGGTCGCACGAGTCTAGGCTTGTGGTCGCTTGAGCCAGGCTTGGTCAATCCTCGACTTCTTGTTTTCTTCATATCTTGAGTTCTAGAGCTCCGATTAACTCGATTCTTCTTGCGTTGCGACCCTCTCTTCGAACTCTTCGATATGGTATATCATTTGACTCCATTGGATCAACTCACATTTTCTGAACTTTTACGAACTTGCTCGTCTTATGCCGATTTTTTATCGTTTTCACTACAAAACACATTTTCTTGCCACAAAATGGTTAATAGCACAATTTATACCAAATTAGGGTCAAATATGAATATAAGCACATCAAAACCATATAAAAATAGATACAAAAAGATGCAATTATGACCCTAATCATTAGCACATCTCTAGGGCTAACCTTCTTTCCCTCTCTTTTCTCGAAAATGTCATCATCCTCAAGTCGCACCATTTCTAACCAGAATCCGGGTAAACGACAGGTGGAGGAGGGTGGTCCGATTGCCAGTCTCTCATCAGTACATTTGGCGGGTTCTGATCTCGAAATCATGGAAGTTGCTCGTCCACAGGAGGAGGGAGGCAAGCAGTTAGGCGAGCACAGGGCCGAGCAATCCGGCGAGCAAGTAGTCGAGCAACCCGTTGCTCGCCCGGAAGGTGACGATCAGGAGCCCCTCGAGGTGTCTTCCAATAGTGAGGAAGATGAAGACTCAATCACTGAGTGGTTAGAGTCTGTGGGCTTTCCGCAGCCTCATATGGTGGAGAGGTCTATCCCCGAAGGTGTCGAGCATGAGTTTGATTGGAGGGCGTACTACGAACGGTATGCTGGTAACTTCCCCGTTCCTCCTCGACAATACCGGGACTGTGATGCTTCGATCAACTTCAAGGCGAGCACCGTGGAGAGTGTCATTGATGAAGATGACCTCGACAACATCAGGAGGGAGTTCCACATTCCTTGTGATGTAACGATGTGCGCTCCTCGGAAGAATGAGAGGGCCGATCATCCCCCGAAAGGTTTAACGGCCATCAACATGCACACACTGGCAGCGGGAGTGACGCTGCCTCTACATCCCCTCATCGGACGTTTCTTGGAGACTACGGGTTTAGCAATTACACAGCTTACACCCAATGCCTTGACATACCTATTGTCTCTTTTCACTGTGTTTGCCTTAGAGAAGTATAAGGACCGCTTGACTCCGAAAGAGGTGAACTACGCCCTCTGCCTCAGTAAATGTTCCGAGGAAGGTCAAGGTTATTATTACCTTAAGGCGAGAAGTGACATGAGGATCCTCGAGGGACTGCCCAACAAGGTGAAGGACTGGAAGGAGCAGGTCTTTTTCATCGGTGGAGACTGGCGAGCCCCGGACAATAATGAAGGACTTGGTGGACGCATCATGTCTCCTACAGAGTTTGGTGAGTTGCAGCGTAGGACTTGTTTGCATATGGATGTCGTATTTGATATTGTGTCTTAACGCCTTTGTCTCTTTGTTGCAAGCTTGACCCCTCAACGTTAGAGGAAGACGAGTCTGTCTGAGGAGTTTAAGTTCACCTGCATCCTCGTCTGTTATCAGAACAAGAGGGATAGGACATTTGAGTATCTGAACAAGCCTAGTTGCCGTATCACCTCGGGGTTAATCACAACTCCTCACCACTTGCGAGCCCAAGTTACTCGCCTGGCAGGTTCGGTCATTATGATCTTAAACTTTTGATTTATAATTTGAAAATTTTTCTAACTCTTTTCTTGTTTCTTGATGTTTGTAGCCTCGGAGGTTACCATTGCCATCCCTCCATCTTTCCAAGCATTGAACCAGAGAGTCAGAATGGCTCGGACCAAGAGGGATCCACCATCTATTGTACTGGCTGCCCAGAAGGCCTCCCAGGCGAGGAAGGGGGTGAGCACCCGGACAGCCCCTCCTCCGCGAGCTCCTCGCGTCGATGACCGACAAGCTCCTAATGGCTCACCTAGTGGCGGTCGATGCTTACAACGGGGTGATGGCTCACGTGTTGAGCGTAAGGGGGAGGATGCCAAGAGGGCAAGGGCCACAAGAGCTTCGGGTTCCGGAGGCTCGGGCTGGGTCGAAGTTTCAGAGCCTGTGATCCCCACCTCTACTGGCACATCTGCTACCCCAGCACCCATATGCTCTGTAGGGCAAATAGCGGACATCTCGTATCTTGGCTGGGACCAGACTCGGGCAGCGGGGTAAGACTTCTTGGCTTTAGCACTTAAACACTTGTAAAAATTTTGAAAAATTTCTAAGTGTTTCTTGCATGTTCTTTTTGCAGGTACGATCCATCTCGCTACCTCCATTGAAGCGAGGATGTGCACCAGTTCGCACTCGCTCAACCTCCCAAGTCTTTGAACGAACTTCAAGGTCCCATTCAGAGAGCCATCGAGTCCGCCACCCGTCACTGGACCCAGCCTCAGATGCTATCATGCAGCATCAGTCAGTGACGGACAACATCCCTATGGTCATGCATCATTCAAGTGGTGCCCTCATCACTGCCCAACGTGCAATTGTGCAGGTCCTAACACTGGAAAAGTCTTACTCCATGTTAAATGAGACCTTGAGGAAGGAGAAAGAGGAGGCGAAGAAGATGGTCGCGACTCTCGAGGCCAAAGCTAAGGCCTCACTGGATGCCGAACAGTCGGAAATTGCTAGTGCCGAGAGGGCCAGGGCTGAGGCCGATGGTCTTCATGCTGAGTTAGCCAGCATGCAGGCATAGTTGGAAGAAGGCCGGGTAGCTCAGGAGAAATTACGGAGTTAGAAAAGGAACTCCAAGCTACTCGAACTCAGCTGACCGAACATAAGGCCGAACATATCGATTGCTATACTGCCGCTGCCGTTGCCGACATTCGAGCCGAGTCTTCTGACTTTGGTTTTGATTATGCCTTTGCCAAGAACCTCCGTGCCTAACACCATGCCATTGGGGAGAATGAAGATCCTTGGGAGACCCTAAAGAAAGAGTTTACCGAATTCCTCACCGATCGTCCTCCCAAGGATGGCTTAGTTGTGGACATTGGAGACCTTGAGGAGATGGGCGTTGATCTGAGTGTTGTGCCTCCAGGTGTTAGGATTGTCGGTGGAAGGTATCCACCCCTTCAGATCGACGCTCAGGATGATGCAATGATAGACACTGAAGGTCCATCTCCCTTCGAGGTCCTCCCAGGTCTCTCCCCTCAGGGTGCTGGCGAGCAGGTAGGCGACCAGGCGGGCGAGCAGGCCAGCGAACAGGTTGGTAAGTGGAGTGGGCAAGTGGAATCGCAACTAAACGAGCAGACCGGCAAGCAGGCCGGCGGGCAGTAGGGTGTTTGACCTCTTTTTGCCTTTACTTTTTTGTTTTTGACTTTTGCTTCTTCGCCCTTGAAGGCGCCCCACATGTATTTGAACCTCCTTTATTATCAATGGACATGTAATCTCCTATCCACAAAGTTTGCTTATATTTTACCTCTATTGATGTTTTATGTCTTACGTTATTATTGCTCATTTTTGTGTATGGTGTTTCAATTGATTCGTCTTACTTTTCCTTTTGCGAAATTGCAAATTTACACCTTTTCTTAATTTTCCATCTTTTTTATGTAGGCTTAATGATTGGTAGGGATTACCTTTTGTTAGTGCATTCGTAGGGCTAGTCTCACTACCTTGCCTTAGAATATTTTTTGACTCGTAAGTCTTTTGAGCTTATAACTTGAGACATTCTTTGATACACCAACTTGTTAGACATGAGACGATCATACAAGCTCTTCTTGAAAGGAAACATCTTTTTTATTAATACAATATGACTTTACAAACTTGACTCTATCTGAGCTAAACCTGTTTACCCTTATACATGTTGAGCGAGCCAGGTTTTTAAAAAAAAATTTACAACTTTTTACTAGTAGAACTTCTTGAGGTGTGCAGCATTCCAAGTGTATGATGAGGGGTTGTCTTGCATATCTTCCAGGTCATACGTCCCATTTGGCCAACTCTTTGTCACTTTGAAGGGGCCTTCCCATCTTGGACCTAACACACCTGAAGGGACTGCTAATATCCTCCTCATAACCAAATCACCAACTCTAAATTTCCTATCTTTGACTTGCGAGTTGTAATATTTTTCTGCTCGTCGTTTATAGACAGCATTTCTTAGCTCCGCTGAAGTTCGCGTTTCTTCAATCAAATCTATTTCTACTGCCATGTCATCCTCAATTGTTTCTTCATCATATCTGACTATCCTCCATGTTTGATGCTGAACCTCCACCGGGATGACCGCTTCAACTCCGAAGGCCATAGTGAACGGTGTCTCCCCGGTACTTGTTCTATAGGATGTCCTGTAGGTCCATAGTACTTCTGGCAACTCATCAGCCCAACTTCCTTTTCTTTCTTCCAATCGGATCTTCAGGATGTGCTTTAAAATTTTATTTACGGCTTCAACCTGCCCATTTGACTGAGGATGGTATGGGGTGGAGTAATGCTTCTTGATATTCCATGAAACGCAGAAATCTCTCAACTTATTCCCATCAAACTGCCTTCTGTTGTCTGTAACGATTGACTGTGGTAACCCAAATCTGCATACTAAGTTTTTCCAAATGAAACTTATCATTTTTTCTTGGGTTATCGTCGTTAAGGCTTCAGCTTCGGCCCACTTAGTGTAATAGGCCACGGCCACCACTGTGAATTTTACTCCACCTTTTCCGGGAGGGAATGGACCGATCAAGTCGATACCCCATTTAGCAAATGGCCATGGACTATATACCGATTTTAATTCTTGCGCCGGGGTATGGATGTTTGGAGCAAACTGCTGGCATTTCAAACATCTTTTAGCATATTTGATGGCATCCTTCCGTAGTATTGGCCAGTAGTATCCTTGCCTAATAGTCTTGTAGGCTAAGGCTTGCCCCCCGGCGTGGCCTCCATATATTCCTTCGTGAATTTCTTCTAACACCTTCTGTCCTTCTTCCAGGGAAAGGCATTTGAGTAGCGGGAGTGAGATTCCTCTCTTGTACAATTGTCCTTTGACCATTGTGTATCTAGCATCTTGTTTTACAACTCGTCGTGCTTCCCATGGATCTTCCGGCTGCTCTCCGTTGGCCAAGTATTTACTGATGGGTGTTCGCCAATCGATAATCATTTGCTGGTTGTTTATAAGTTATTGCACCCTCTTCAACACTTGATTAATATAATCAAATGTTGAAAAATTCTTTATTTTCGTTATCACAACCTCCGAGATACTTGCTTCTCCGGTACTTATGGCCAACCGGGCTAGTGCGTCTGCTTGTGTATTTTCTAGCCGGGAAATTTGCTCAATATACACCTGTTCGAACTTGGATATCAGGTTTGCCACTATCCTTTGATAGATGATCATTTGCCGATCCTTTGCTTCGTATTCACCTCGGACTTGGGATATAATTAGCTGCGAATCTCCATAAATTTGAAGTTTGGTTGCCCCCACAGCTAATGATAGTATCAAATCCGCAATAAGTACTTCATACTCGGCTTCGTTGTTGGTGGCTAGGAAGTCGAACCTTATTGCTGAGGTGAACACCTGTTTGTCGGGACTAACCAAGACTACACCTGCGTCTGCTGCGGAGCTCGTGGTGGAACCGTCAACATAGAGGTGTCATGGGTATATACATCCCCTCGTCGGATCTTGAGGGTAGGTTAGCTCTACTATAAAATCTGCTAGAGCCTGCCCTTTGATCGCTGTTCGGGGAGCGTAGGTTATTCCATACTGACAGACCTCTAGTGACCACTTTAGTAATCGTTCGGCAGTGTCAGGTCTATGCAGGATCTGTCGCAAAGGAAAAGTTGTTAAGACCTCCACTTGGCGATCGAAGAAGTAAGGCCGTAGCTTCCGCACACTCATCACCAATGTGTATGCCAACTTCTCCATTGGGGAATATCGCAGCTCCGCTTCATGTAACACTTGGCTGACATTGTATATTGATAAGTGTGTTTTGCCTTCCGCACGTACCAAGGCTGAACTTATGGCCACCTCCGATGCTGCCAGGTATAAATATAATTTTTCTCATGGTTCTGGCTTTGAGAGGATCTGAGGATTACTGAGATACTTCTTTATATCTTCAAACGCCCTTTGGCAGGCATCGGTCCATACATAGTTACTCTTCCCGGTTCTTTTACATATACCCTTGCCTTTGATGGACTCAAAGAATGCCCTATTCTTGTCTCCCGATCTGGATATGAATCTGTTTAATGTCGCAAGATACCCCGTGAGTCTTTGAACAACTGGCACATCCTTTGGTGGTCCCATCTCTAGAATACACTTGACTTGTGTGGGGTTAACTTCTATCCCTCGCTGACTCACCAGATGTCCCAAAAATTTCCCGGACTGCACCCCAAAGCTACTTTTCTTCGGATTCAACTTCTTGTTGTATGTTCTCATGATGTCGAATGCTTGTTTGAGGTGCTCCAAGTGGTCTTCTTTTCTAAGACTTTTCACCACAATGTCATTGACGTAGACCGCCATTGTGTCACCAATATGCTGGTCGAACATTTTGTTGACTAGTCTCTGATATGTGGCGCTGGTATTGATTAACCTGAAGGGCATCCTCTTCCAACAAAACAAGTTTTTGTTTGTGTAGAAAGCTGTATGTTCTTGGTCGTCGGGATGCATGGCAATCTGGTGGTACCCTGCAAAAACGTCCATGAACGTCATTAACTCGTGTCCCGCCGTGTTGTCCACCAACTGGTCGATGTGAGGTAAAGGGAAGTTATCCTTAGGACATGCGGCATTGAGGTCCGTGAAGTCTATGCAGTGCCTCCATGTTCCGTTTGGCTTTTTGACTAAGACAGGGTTTGCCACCCACTGTGGGCATAGCGCCTCTTGTATAAGCTTGTTATCCAATAGCTTCTTTACTTCCCCCGTTAATTTTTCATACTTATCGGGTCCATACTTCCTTCTCTTCTGACGGACTGGTTTCTTTATGGGATCGATATTGAGACGATGACACGCATGCTCCACCGGTATACCCGTCATGTCCTCATGTGACCATGCGAACACATCGAGGTTGGCAAGTAGGAACTCCTCCATCATACTTCTGTAGGGTTCTTCTAACTCAGACCCAATAAAAAGTTCTAAGTCTTTTTTATTGGGATCTACCTGTATGGACCTCAGCTATTCGACTGGAGTTGCATGCCGCTTCTTGCCTTTCCATCGTGGGTCTTTGATGGGTCCTTCTATATGCACGTCCATCTCCATCGAAACTGGTACGTAACCCAACAGGGGCTCGATGTCCTCTTGCTCACTTGTCTGACTTGCGAGTGCAAACTCCACATCATCATCCGCCTCTGTAACGGTAACCGGAACGTCATCTTGTATTTCCGTGTAATTCTCCATTTGCCCCCCAGCCTGTAGACTTTGTCGGGGTGTATCATCAACCTCCATCTCTTCCTGTGTTTGATCACTTCCATCATCTCGCTGTCAACGGAGATAGCATCCAGAATGTTAGGCTCTTCCGGAGAATGTTGCGGTGCTGCATCTTCATAGACCAACACCTGAGTGACAGGCTTTTTTAATGTTAGCAAACACTCCCGTGCCTTTTTCTGGTCACCCTTGACCGTTCCTGCACCTTTTAAAGTTGGGAATTTGATACAATAATAGTAAGTGGAACATGCAGCTTTAAATTCGGAAATGAAAGGTCGGCCGAGGAACCCTTTATAGGTGGATGGTTGATCTACGACTAGAAAATCTAACAACCTAGTCATCCTCCTTTCTGGGTCCTCAAGCGCTACAAGTTCTACTAACAAACGAATTACACCTAGTGGGACGGTCACAGCTTCTCCGAACCCCACTATTTTATGATTACAGTCCTCTATATAGGACTCGTAATCTCCTAACTTATCTAGTGTCTTCTTGAATAGGATATTGGTGTAGGCTCCGGTATCCACTAGCAGTCTGTGCACTCTCGTGTTCATGATGTTTGCACTGATGACCAGAGAGTTATTGTGTGGTGTAAGGATTCCTTCGAGGTCTGCTTGAGAGAAAACCAAATCCACAGTTGGCTTGGCCGATACCTTAGATCCGGACCCCGTTTCTTGTACCTGGTTGACTGCCCGTATTTCCTCTTTCTTCTGTCTTTTTTATGCCGGGCGACCATCAACCATTCCTCCGGCCGAACCTATTTCCTCGAGTACTAAAATTTCGCGATTGGGCTCCTGATGTGTTGGCATTGCTAGTGGACCCCTACGTACTTGTCTGTTAGGTGCCCTTTCGGCCTCATCACTATCTTCTTCATCCGAGCCCCCCTATCTTGGCTGACGTTGTCTCTTCCCGGGAGCTTTCTTAACAAACTCAGCAAGTTTCCCGTCCTCGTAAAACTTCCATAACTATTTCAAAAGATCGCAGCATTCACTAGTAAAATGCCCGATGCTTTGATGATAAGCACAGTACTTGTTCGGGTTCAACTTGCATCTATCTTGTCGAATCCTCCGGGGAGCTGCAAGCATGTCTTGATCCTTCACAGCTGTGAACACATGATCGATTATGGTGGTCAACACCTGGATAAGCTTTTCCTTATACGCTATGTCCCCGAATGACTTAAGATTCTTGGGGGCCTTGTACCCACTACCCCCGGGCTTCTTGCCATTCTTCTTTCCATCGATTTTCGCGCCCAACTATTTTTGCATGGCCTCTTGCATCGCCACATATACACCGGCCTTATGGCGGAACTCTACGTATGCACTAGGATAGGATAAATGCATCTCTTTCCACAGGTCCATTCCTTTACGCAGTCCCGTCATGACTGCAGCGATCTTGGTGTCTTCACTAACCGATTCACCCTCCAAGAGGATCTTATCAAATCGTTCAAGATATTGTTGGTCAGTCTCCTCCACTCCTTGTGAGATATTGGCTAGTCGATGCTTTTGTGTCAGGTATGTCCTGAACCCTGAGAAGTGGGACAGGAACTCTCGGGTCAACTGGCCGAATGATTGAATTGATCCTGACTCCAATGCTGAAAACCATCTGTGGGCACGGTCCCCCAAAGTCAAGGGGAAGTTTCTGCACTGTGTCGCGTCCGAGGCCACCATCAAGATCATGTAATTCGCATATTTTGATATATGCACCTTGGGGTCAGACTCACCCTCATACAGTACAAGTGATGGGAACTGTATCTTTTTCTGTATCGGAGCCGTGAGGATGGTCGTGGACAACAGTGAAATCGGAAAGGAGGTGTATGTTTAAGCTTTCTCCTTGCTAGCCACATGTTCACGCAGGTCCTCCACTGCTTTCTTCAGCTTCTCTATCTCCACTAGTGACGATCCTCGGGATGATCCCCCTCCTCGAGGCTGTTCCGGATGCACCGCATATTGGCGTGATGCCCCCGACAGTCCCTCACTTCGGGAGACCTCCCCCCTTTGTGGTCGTTGGAGGTTACTTGCAGTGTTAGGGCCCAACCTCTCGGATGCCCGTCTCCTCAACCTGTCTTGGACGGGCCTATGTTGGTGTCTCGCATCTGACTCACAGGGTTCCTGATGTTGTGAGTATCCGGACCTACCCCCTCCGGAGTGATGGCTCGGTTCATTGTGCCTATCACCCTGTGACCCTTCTTGATGCCTAGGTTGTTCGGCTGGTCGTCCGCTTGGTCACCCAGCTGGTCGCCCCTCTGCTCGGCCTTCTGGTCGCTGATCTGATCGCCTAGCCTGTGGTCCTAGGCGATCGCACATCTTCTAGTTGCATTTTGAATTTTCCGAGGGCACCCGTCCACTGCTAGCTTCTTCCTCTTATGCGTGGTAACTCGTCCTTGTGTCATGTCTTGTCTCCGTAGGGGCTGCTTGGATCATGGGTGGACGTGTCACCATCGTCTGTTGTCTTTGCATATGTTTCAACATGGTCATCGCCCTTTCGATATTCTCAGGTGTCTTAACCATTGACTCTAGGGTGGCCTCGATTTGTGGCCCGACCGGGGCCGCAGGTAATGCTGGGACTCGGGCCAGCCCGGTTTATTGACGTCCTGAAGGTTTCTTTCCCTTCCATCTTCGACTTGTCGATGTGGTACGGGATTAATCGTGGGAAACTTCGTATGTCTGCCTAGTCATTTTTAATGCAAATTGTGTGTGGGAGACGAGTCCTTAAGGAAATTATTTTCTAGTTCGTGTTCTTGAGGATAATAATCTCTCTCAAAGACACTCACACTTGAAGATACTCCTTTTGTTCTTCACACAACTTACAAAATTTGGGGAATTATTCTTGAGAAATCGAAGAAATGACTTTAGTTCTTCAACCGACGGAGGTTCGTGCCCCTCCTTCAAGCGCCAAATTGTTGAGCAATTCTTAATCAAATGTTTATGTGGCTAATAATCTTATGAATTACCCAAACAATAATCTAAGATTGTGAATTAGATGGATGATATGAAATATAGGAAGTAATTGTAGAGAGAGAAAATATTCTAAAAGGTTGTTCTTGTATTAGGAAATAAGATCCCCCTCAAAATGAGCTATTAGAATTATTTATACCCTTGTAAGGGTGAGGTGGCACGTTCTCAGGCCACTTGACTTCTGATGGTGACAAGTGTCCTCCACTTGTCACCATTCAGGCCACTTGCTCCACTAACTCTAACCTAACCGACCTATGCTTTCCTTGTAGGACCTCTGACATCTCCGTGTCTTCATTTTTGGGAATTGTCGGATGGTAGAAGGGCGAGCAAGTGGTCGAGCAACTTGGGCTTGGCCTCATGGCTTGTTACCTCGCCATCTCTGGGCTGGGCGAGCAAGGAGGCGAGCAACTTGGCTTGGCCACATGGCTTGTTGCCTCGCCATCTCTGGGCTGGGCGAGCAAGGCGCCGAGCAGCGTGGCGAGCAACTTGGGCTTGGCCACATGGCTTGTTGCCTCGCCATCTCTGGGCTGGGCGAGCAAGGCGGCGAGCAGCGAGGTGAGCAACTTGAGCTTAGCCACGTGAGCTTGTTACCTCGCCATCTCTGGGATGGGCGAGCAAGGTGGCGAGCAACTTGTACTTTGAACTTAAAAGTTCTTTTAACTTTGGTTTTAATTCCTTTTATCAACAAAATGTATTATAAATACTATGAATTATAATAATTAGTTTGATAGATGATATAAAACATATAAAAAGAGACTCATTCAAGAGAGAGAAACCATTAAATTAGCCACAATCGTCGGATGCTTAGCACCATAGCCACATTCAAGAGAGAAAAACCATTAAACCACATATTGATTCATCCATTAATTCATTCACTAAACCACCCATTGATTCATCCATTAAACCACAATCGTTGGGTTGCTGAGAATCAACCATTAATTCTGGTGAATTAGCTTCTTCGCCATAGATTATGGAGTAGCATTTGTTGAGGTGTGCTTCGCTGGAGAAAAGGCTTCTGAATTTCCTCTCCTTCTCTTTCCGGAGACGAACGAATTCAATGGTGGATTTCCGACGAGAGACTCATGACCTTCTCTTGTCCCTTTTTTTTGGCGGCGACATTGACCAACACCGGCTTCGACTTGACGCACAACTGTGTTGAACTTGGGACTGGAACTTCAATTCCGGCATCGAACGGGCTATTGGCGGTCAATTTCCGGCATATTGACAAACACTGTTATGACAAGAAAATATAATCTTAACAAAATGATCGGATATGATTTCTGGGGTTGTGTGTTGAAATTGTACAAAATTGTAGGGGAGGAGGCCTGGCCGTGAAAACTATCGGACATCCAAGAAAATATTTATGATGTTTGGTATCCATGAAAGCATCAAATACTTTTTTTTAAGAACCTTTTCTCACTTACCAAATGCACCTTAAAAATATTTATAAGACCATATTTTTCAATTGACACATTAAGTTTCCTTTATTTTTATTTGATACATTTGGGTCTACAAAAAACTTTTTCTCTCCAGACCTGCTTGGTAATCCGTCACAACTTTATCTCATTTTCAAATTTTTTTTTTCATTTTGATTTTTTCCTTTTAAATTTGCAAACTTTTATTCTGCTTTGAATTTTTTATTTTTTAAATTGAAAAATGTGTTTATTTTAATTTGTTTCAAGTCATTAATTAAACAAAAAATTTTGCTTTATTTGATTTTTTAACTTTTTAATTTTGCATGTCAATAATTTTTTTATAATAAACTAAAAATATTTGCATAAACACCTAAAATAAAATATAGTAAATATGAGTATAAAAATGCATAAGCACTTTTAAATGCCTTGAAAAAATTACATAAACTGCCTTAAAATAATTAGTGGAATGTATCAATTGAATATCAAATGTATTTGTAATTTGAAACTTGGAAAAATTTGTATATTTTATTGAAAATTAGATATATTGAAATGAATTAGACAATTACTTTTTACCATTCAAACTAATACTTCATTTGTCCACTATCGTATTTGCACGGATTTTAAGAAAAAATAAATTAATTAAAAATATTGTGAGTATACTGTGGTATCCACTTATAAATAAAATAATTAATTGTGAGAGTCATAATAAATGTGATGATTTCTATAAAAGGAAAATGTATATTTTTGTGGACGAATGAAAAAAAAATAGTGCATAAATTTAATGAACAGGAGAAGTACAATTTATCTTGCGAACTAATAATTTTCAACTTATATTTTATGATAATAATACTTTTTTTTTATCGGTATATGTTAGTGGTTAGTAGTTAGAAGTTAGTTCACCAAATTTTCATACACTATATCTCCAAGCCAACCTTATATCTCCCTCCTATTCGTTCCCAAAAGTAATTGAATTCGGGTCACTCACTCAAGTGAGGAGCCCGCGGGTGAATATTGAGAAATATTGTTTTACTTCTAAAGAAAAAACAGAAATAATAATTCAAAATTTTGTATGATTCAATCTCATCTCCTACCTAATCATATTTAAATGTCAAAGTAAACTCCATTTCATGCCGTAGACTCCTGCTAGTTGGTAGCAAACGGATTTGAACAAAAGAAATAAAATAAATATATGGCACTGAAATTAATAGAACAACTTGGCCAATTGGGAAGAAATTAGTAAAAGGACCATAATTGTTTTGGTCCGTACTGAATTTTTTACATATTTTCTTTTTGTACGACTAATAATTCTTTCATATTTTTAAAATGGAATTTTTTTTAAAATATCCATTTTATAATATCCTCAAATTTATACAAAATATTATTAATTTTAAACCAGAAATACACGTGGTTTGGAGAAATAGTGTTACTCAAAGGAGGATGAGTCATCCCTTGTCTAATTCTCTTTTTATATGTACATTCATTACTCATTCATCCGCATTTATTTGTTCGTAAAATAAAACTGTGTATACTCATTCATCCTCATTTCATCTCCTTTTTTTCTAACTCCATCTCCTTCTCATTCCCAAACAAATAAAATTTTATAAAATTATTTTTTAAATTTTTACTCATTTCTCACTGTCTTATAAACCACATCTATAATGTGAAAGGTATTTTAGAATGGATATTAAAATGGATTAAACATAAGTAAAAATTTTGAAAAATTAAATACAAGTCAAGATTAGAAAAATAACTTTTAGTAATTATACTGTGTAATTGGTGTGCTAAGTATAACTCACTAATGCGCTCTCTCTCTCTGTATAGGAGTAAGTCTATTGCGCATCAAGTGCACCGTGCAATTTAATTATATTTTAAAAAAATTACTCAAAATACTATTGAAAAGTCATACATGTTATTATTAAAAAAAATATTTTTAAAAATTCATTTTTCAATAATAATATGTGTGACTTTTCAATAATAAATGATGTATCATTTTAAAATACACTTGAGTTGCAAAGTGCACCAAGTGCATACAAGATCGAGGCCAAAGATTGCCTAATAATTTCACACAAATTAAGAAATGAAAGTTATTTGAACATTAATTTCTTTTTTTCAATTTAACTCCTATAACTAAATATTTTTCAAGACAATTACTTAGTAAGTAGTAACAAGATACATTAAACAGGAATAAATATAAAAAAATTAATGATATCTTAATTAAAGAAACAAATTTATCTTTATCGGACGATGAAAATAAAAAAAATAAACTATCTTTATGAAATTAAAAAATAAACAATATTTACACAGAAGTATAATTTTTTCTTTTGCACAGAAATATATTTTTTATACACAGAACTAATTTATAATTAATATCAATTTTGTGAACCATTTTATAATTTTCTATATATTTTTAAGGAGACATTAAAACATATTTTACACGGTGCATATTCATAGACGAATAAATTCTATTTTTAACAGTAACAAAATATAAGACTCATAGACTTAGGATGTTTGATTTTCAAAATTAGGATAGATTAAATCTTTAATTCAAGTAATATCATGTTTGATTTCCAAAATCCAAGTCCATAATTAAATTATAGCACAAGATTCGAATTCTAACTAGTAATACAACAAGTTTTTTTTTTATCGGTAAAAGTAATTTTATTGCATTGAAGAATTTAGGATACATGTATGAGAAATACCCTTTGAGAGTAATACACCATAAGAGAATTACGCACCAAAACACTCCATAAATCCTAAAGCCACTCTTGGGTTGGTTACACAAGTTTGAAAATTAAAATCTTTGTACCTTTTCTCTTTAGCCAAGATCCAACTCCAACTTCTCGCCTTTAATTCATCCAATAATTTACTCCTATTGCTCTCTCTTTGCTTGAAAATGATTTGATTCCTTTCTTTCCATAGAAGCCAAATTATGCAATCTCATAATAGCACAGCTACTGTTCTCTCTTTCTTCCCATCAAGAAATCTACTAAAATGTAGAAGATTCCTCAAAGGATTCGAGGAGAAAACAGTATTTACTCCCCACCATCTCATAGTCTCCATCCACACGGAATATGCAAAGTGGCACTCAAACATAGTACGCTTTATCGATTCAGATGTAATACCACAGAAAACACATTTGTCATCATCATTTGGACCAAGGATACCTATTCTTTTCAGCTTGCTTTTGATAGGAAGTTTATTCCTCAACACCCTCCATGCATGCACACTCACTTTTCTAGGAATAAACTTGTTCCAAATCAACTTGAATCCTGTCTCTTTCTCCTTACTCCTTGGCTCTTGATGTTCCACTTCCTTTATCCTTGCATAGGCTTCTCGAACTTTAAAGGTGCCGTCTTTTCCTCTTTCCCATCTCCAAGTGTCTATCTTCTCCACTTTATTTGGTCCCACATATATTTCATTAGATCCCACAAGTTAATTATTTGATCCCACAAGTAATACAACAAGTTAATTATTTGATCCCACATATATTTCATTAGATCATTTAATTTCAAGACTAAATTTACTAATTTAATCTCAATTATTGTGGTCATGCATGAAAAATATAATTAATTAAAAAAAAGGTAAAATTGAGAATTTAAGTATTTTTACTCTATTTATACTTAAAATCCAAACACAATTGGGATTAATTTGAAAAATAATAATTATAAATACCAAACATATACATTTTAAAATTAGAATTACAATAAATGCAATCCATTTGAATCTTATCTTATTCTATTAATCATATAGAAAAACAAACACCTCCTTATATTGTTTACATTGTGTTGATAACATATAACATAAAAAATTTAAAGGGAATAAAATCATAATTGTTCTCATTTATAAGAGCAACACTTGTGCACAAATTTCTACCGTATAAATATCTATTTTTGAAAAATTCACGGATCTAAATCGGGTCGGGTCAGATTTGGACATTTTTTTTTAAAATTCGCGCAACTTGTAGTTCCAGGTTTTTTCGCTCCCGGGTATGTTACAATTTGGGCAAAGGCTTGTTACAATTAGGCAAAATCTGTGTTACAAATTCTTAAAAAAATAATTTTTTGTACTTTTCAAGTAACTATAAAGAAAATATGTATTTCTGCAAGTATAAATATGTGTTACTTAATTTATTTTTTATTCTCTTTGTTGATTTATGTTAATAATATGTTTTTTCGCTCCCAGATATGTTACAATTTGGGCAAAGACTTGTTACAATTAAGCAAAATATGTGTTACAAATTCTTAAAAATTAATTTTTTTTGTACTTTTCAAGTAACTATAAAGAAAATGTGTATTTCTGCAAGTATAAATATGTGTTACTTAAGTTATTTTTTATTCTCTTTGTTGATTTATGTTAATAATATGTTATTCATGTACTTAATACATAATTTAATACCTTATATATGTTATATAAAATATAATATATATTTTTATAAGGATAAATAAATATTTGTGCATACAGTAACACACATTTGATCTTGCAGTAACACACATTTACTCTAATTGTAACATACATTTGCAGTAACACACATTTACTCTAGATGTAACACACATTTGCAGTAACACAAATTTACTCTAATTGTAACATAAATTTGCAGTAATACATATTTACTCTAATTGTAACACATATTTGTTCCTCAATTTGTGTTATTATATGAGCATATATGTGTTACTATAGGATAAAATGTATTTTTATTAAGAATAAATATGTGTTACACATACAATGTAACATATACATGTGTTACATTGCATGGAAAATATTTACTTCTTAAAAAATAAATGAATATGTGTAGAAAATAACATTTAATCTGGTTGTAACACACGTTTTGTCTTAAAGTAACATGCATTTGCCCCAACTGTAACATACCTGGGAGCGAAATCACAAGTTGCCCGAATTTTGAAAAAAAATACTCAAATTCGACCCGACCCGGTTTAAACCCGCGAATTTTCAAAAATGAATATTTCTACGGATCTTAGATTCGTAGAAATTTGTATATAAGTATTTGTCCATTTATAAATATTTGTCAATCGGATATGTTTCTCAATTTATCTCTCACTCGATTAAAAAACCAGTGATCTATCCAATGGGAGGTTGGTTAAAAAGAAGGAATTGAACAAAGAAACTTCCGGGATGTTGGGCTAAATCATTGAAAAGTCTATTATAATAAAATTTTGCGTATTAAACTTGATAATACATTATATATATATGTTACCTCTTTAATCACACCATAAGTTGCTCATTTTATTATTTTATGTCTCACTGTATATTACTCTTTTTTTTTTTTTTTTAAATTACTATTTATTTTTTTATTATTATTTTTAATACATTTTACACTATTTTTTTATTATAGTATTTTTATTTTTTATTTTTTTCATTGTATCACTCGTATTTTTTATTTTTATTTTAATTTGTGTGCTCAAAAGCAACCGGCAACTTATTTCGTTGACGGAATTTGTATTTTTGTTCTTCAAAAGAAAGGCAGGTGAAGGTGGGCTCTATCCCCTATTGAGCATTGGCTGGCTGGCGACTGTAATATAAATACGCTACGCCTCTCCCGCAATTTCCCCACTTCCTTTCCATCCTTTCTAGCGCTTCTCCTCTCTTGCATTATACAACTTGCTTCCCCCTTCTCTTTTTTTTTGGAGAATAAATCCATTTTCTGAATTTATTCTCCCTAAATTCTTGAGATTTATCGACTGCAACCGAATTAATGGCTTCTATTAACTTTTCTTGCTCATCCACTTCCCTTGCTCGCTCTGGGTTAGTCTCTCTTTCTCTCGTCTGCTTGATTTCTGTCTCTTCTGGCGAAGAACTGTTTCAATTTATACACCAGTCTTGCTTAGAAGGGTTAAGTTTATCTGGGTTTGTTTTTGCTTGAGTGTGTGATTTGAAGCTACATTCATTGGTTTTTGAATCCTTTTTTATGAATAGAAATTTGATTTGGAAGTTCGTTGACTTTTCTTAGATCCAAAGGTCCGTGGCTTTGATTTTCTTTTTGTCACTTTGAGTCCTGTTAATTGTGATTCTTAATGAATTGTTATGGCTTTTGGACTTATGTCTGTCAATTAATGTTTTCATTTCGAAATAGTAGATTCTTTTCGGGTTACTTGGCTTATTATATTTGTCAGCATCATTTCCCTGTCCCTTTTTAAGTGGATTCTTTTTGGGGTTGGTAGAAGATTGAATCTCAGCAGCATGATGTTACCTCCCTATTAATTGATCTTGATTGTCCCACCAGAAGGTTTTTACTTATCTAGGGTTTAAGAAGTTAAAAGATTCATTAAACTGTATAATTAAGGTTCTTCTCTACAATTAGAATAACTCTGCCTGTGTTTTCTGTGCAAAAGATGTTGAAATTACTCAAACTTTGCAACACCTGCTGTTTTCTAGTACGAATTAGTAACTTGACTCGTCTTCCGTTTGGCATGTAAAATTTCAGAATCTTCAATAGTCTTCATCATGGAAACATGCAATCTGTGAATAGTGTGGAATCATTCAGAGGTGTGAGTGCTAAATTTGGTTTAAGTATCAAGGCTACTGGAAGAATTAAATCAGCCCTGTTCTCTACTGAAAATGGTCAACTTCCTTTTGTTGCTGGTTCCGATGCTGCAAGCGAAGCTCTCATCAACAATGTTTCTAGTGGGGTCGAGGTACAATCTGATTCCGTAGTATTAGGAGCACTTGCAGCTGATATGGCTCCTACTACCAGTGGTTTCCCTGTCGAAAACGATGAATATGACTTGGACGTGCCAGTAAAAGGTTTCTCTAGTATTCCTGAGGCCATTGAAGACGTCCGCAATGGAAAGGTAGGTCTCTGTCTTGATTTTATGATGCTCGTCAGGTCTAATACAGATTCTTACACATTGATTTTGGACCGACATTGCAGATGGTCCTGGTTGTAGATGATGAGGATAGAGAGAATGAAGGAGATCTCATCATGGCTGCATCTAAAGTTACACCAGAGGCTATGGCTTTCTTTGTGAAGCATGGAACTGGAATTGTTTGTGTGAGCATGAAGGAGGAAGATTTGGAGAGGTTGAAGCTTCCCTTGATGGTAAACCATAAGGAAAATGAGGAGAAACTCCGTACCGCATTTACCATTTCAGTGGTAAGTTTCTCCATTACATAAGCTCGATTTTTTCCTTGTTCACTCGCTTCTTATTTTATTGCTCTAATTATTTTTCCTTTTCTATTTGTAAAAATTGTTTCATTTAGTATACTGGATTGATATGACCTCTATTTGTTTGTTAATGGCTTCAATTGGGGTCCCACAAGTGGATGGTGAGATCGGTCCCCCCCAAATTAATCGGTCTTTGGGCCAAATACCAAGTCATTAGAAAAAAGAATCAATGACATGGAGAACAATGTATGATAACAAAGAAAGGAAAATAAGGAGTGTTCCTAAAGGAAAGTAAATAAGGAAATTACAGAGAAATGATGTATGAATTAACAACTAACCGAGTCTAATATCTCCCGGAAGCCAGTGCCAATCAATGCAAGCATTAGGTTTCTGATATAGTTAATACTTCCTCCGTCCCAAAATAAATTTTACATTAAAGAGAAACATTGTATGACTTAACAACTAACCGAGTCTAATATCTCCAAGAAGCCAGTGCCAATCAATGCAAGCATTAGCTTTCTGATATAGTTAATACTTCCTCCGTCCCGAAATAATTTTCACATTTTCTATTTTGGGATGTCCAACTCTTTTTTCACACTTTAAAAAGGAAATAATTTAAACTCACAAAAGTCAATAAAATACACTTTTTATATTTTATTATTTAACCTCACACTTACATGCTCCACTTTTTCTTAAACTGTGTGTCCTGCCCCCTATGAAAAAGAAGCTGGTACAGAGGGACTAATATTTTTAATAAAAAAGGGTCTTCTGTTGTTGCTATATGCACAAATTTGTTCACCCATATTGGGAGTAATATAAGATAAAAAGACTGTAAATATATCTCTAAAGTAGCATAACCAATTATATCTTTGTAGGATGCAAAACATGGAACAACTACAGGTGTCTCAGCAAATGACCGAGCAACGACAATATTGGCTCTTGCATCCAAAGAGTCAAAACCTGAGGATTTTAATCGCCCAGGGCATATATTTCCACTCAAGTACAGGGAAGGTGGTGTCCTGAAAAGAGCTGGACACACAGAAGCTGCTGTGGACCTTGCCATGCTAGCTGGCTCAGATCCTGCTGGAGTTTTATGTGAGGTTGTAGATGATGATGGTTCTATGGCTCGATTACCTAAGCTGCGGGAATTTGCGCAGCGAGAAAACTTGAAAATAATATCCATCGCTGATTTAATAAGGTAGTTAAACAATCTTTTTTAGTAATTTCATTGTGCTTGCATTTCTTAGCCCCTTTTGATTTAGTATCATTAAAATTAAGTCCCTGGAGGTCTGTTTGAGGTGGAATTGGGGTTGGCCGGGTGGGGGTGTTGAGATGATGATCCACTGCATGTAGTTCATTACACCACTTAGGAATATTCCTGACAAAGATGAGGCTACAATTACCTAATTCATGTAATTGATAGCGATATGCGCAATGCCCACCGTTGTCCCTATATTCGCTTTAGCTGAAATGATCTTGTAGATTATTCTATTCAACTTGAGAGTGGCAATTATTTAATTTACAACTCGTGCAGTTCTACAGATTTCATATTTTCAAGTTATATTATCACCATGTTGACTGCATAACTGGGTAAGAATACATGTTAAAGCATGTAAAACATGTCTAGGAGAGTGAATTTATATGTTTTCATCTTCCACTAATTGTTCTTGGCATTAATGAGTTTCCATTTTTTTACCTTCATCGAATACTCTGCTTAAAACATAAATTCACATGCTCTAGTATTACTTTATTTTTGTTACTGATTCTTCATTTTCCCTCTATACATGGTTCACTGCTTCTTATGGTTTGATCTAGATATAATTTCTGAATGTTGTACTAACAAGTCTAACCAAAACGATATACTCTGGTCAAAAAGTTCATCAGATATCTCTGTAATACTGCTTATGAATCTGCAGAATTGTAATTCAAAGTTATTGTGATTTTGTCTACTAGATGATTTATATAGCTGATTATGATCAGCTCAGGATAGTCTTATTTTTATTTTTTAAGTTGACTCTGCTTTGAATTGCCCCTTCCATGTTCCTTCGTCTCATTTGCATGTACCTAGTTTCCTGTCTGAATAACCTTTTATTCAAAGTTTTTTTTGGAAAGGCCTGACATGATCAATACTTCGCAGATATAGGAGGAAGAGGGATAGATTGGTGGAGCACTCATCTGCTGCTCGTATACCAACCATGTGGGGCCCGTTCGTTGCCCACTGTTATAAGTCCATCTTGGATGGGATCGAGCATATTGCAATGGTTAAGGTGAGTGGCATTAGAGATTTTAACACAATAATTTCTGTTCCAAGTGTCTTTACTTGCTGCTTGATTGATCATTTGTGGTGGTTTGTGCATCCCTTTTATTTATTTCAAGCAACCCTTTATCAAAGTTTTTGAAGCGTGTGATATTTTGAACAGGGTGATATTGGTGATGGACAAGATATTCTAGTTAGAGTACACTCAGAATGTCTGACTGGAGATATATTTGGTTCAGCTAGATGTGACTGTGGAAACCAACTGGCACTTGCAATGCAACAGATTGAGGAAGCTGGTAGGGGCATTTTAGTTTACCTGCGTGGTCATGAGGGAAGGGGTATCGGTTTAGGCCACAAGCTCCGGGCTTACAATTTACAAGATGATGGTCGTGACACCGTGGAGGCAAATGAGGAGTTGGGTCTACCTGTTGATTCAAGAGAGTATGGAATTGGTGCACAGGTATTATTATTGTCTTATCTAACATTATTCACTACCACTACTTTACATAAGCAAAATCGCCCCCACCCCCCACAACCAAAAAAGAAAAATTCCACACATGGAGAAGAGAGAGAGAGAGAGAGAGAGAGACAGAATACAAACTCAAAGAACGTGGAATGCGTATTTTGATGTTTGTCAGCATAGTTGTTTTTACTGAACAATATGAGTTATGTACCAGGTGTACCCAACTATTATTCCTCACAATAATCTTTGAGGAGAGTTTGATTAACCATTCTGTGACATGCATCTGCATTCTCGAGTCATATGAAGCAGTTTGTGTCCTACGGTCGTACCTAGTACTTACCGCAATCATTGTGTATTTCAGAGTGCTAAATATGTCGAAGTTGGTTAACTGGTCTAACAGCTCTATTTTAAAGGCATATTCTTATGGTTGGTATAATATTTATGCAGATTCTGAGAGATCTTGGGGTTAGAACAATGAAGCTGATGACCAACAATCCTGCAAAATACATTGGCCTCAAAGGTTATGGGTTGGCAGTTGCAGGCAGGGTACCCCTTGTGACTCCCATCACCAAGGATAATAAGAGATATTTGGAGACTAAACGTGCCAAAATGGGCCACGTCTACGGCACTGATGTCAACGGCAATCCAGCCCTCATCACCAGCAAGAATGGTCGTCCAAATACTGGCAATCCCGTCATGCCTGACTTGTAAGTCTGAATGAGCTCAAGTTTCGTGTTTCAACGATAATAAGATGGTAATAACACATTGTTTGCACGTATTAGCTGGTCCCGTCTTGCAAGATCATGAACTCATGACATATCATTGTCCTAGAAACACACTTGTTGTGGTCATTCATTATATCATTCTTATTCTTTTTAGCTTGGGTGTGTATTGTATGTGCTCACCCATAAGTAGAGAGCACTGATCGTCTTATTAGAAAATTGAAGTGCCTCGTTAAGATGTAATATTTACTCCAAATAATTGTTACTTATTCTCATTTTTGACAACTTTTGTATTCCTTGATCTATATTCTGTACAACTGGAGCACTACTTGAGCTTTTCAGTATAATCGTGAATCTAAAATTTCTGGAGCACCTATGAATTATTGAGGAATTTTGATTGGTCATTGATACTGTCGGATTCTGAAATTATGCTTTGGGAACCCAAAACCGTTTCTTGTGAAATTTATTTATAATGTTGAATTAATATCATTACATTTATAGATTAATACAAGTGTAGTTATACCACTAAATGAATGTAATAGTATATATTTCATAATGAATATTGTGTTGAAGGGTATTAGAAAATATTACATAATGGTTCATAAAATTGACACTAGTTATAAATTGATTTTTGTGTAGAAAAAATATATGCTTGTATGCAGAAAAAAATTGTATGTCTGTGCAAATATTGTGAACCAATTTATAAATATAGTTACTTTTTTAAATCAATATGCATATACACTATTTGAACGTATAGATCATTTTTGTAAATATGCATTGTGCAGAGTTCCATATTTTTTGGTGTGAAGTGTTGTTGAACATCCCAACAACAAACTTATGCAAACAACTAAACATCTTATCCAATCTAATCTACTGATAAGGAGTTGAGATTTGCTGAAGTGGGTTAATTCAATATCAAGTGTCGAATGTTAGATTGTATAATTCTGTGTGTCAAGATTTAAGTAAGTGAGTATTTATTACTATTATTCTGCTGTGTAATTGTATGATTGGTTAACAAAAATAATATCATATTTTTATTTTATCCATGTATTACCTTAATGTTCCATTTCCTCTTTTATCATTTCAATTAATATTATTTCAATTCTTTTTTATGTACGGAATCTTTTTATAAATGCTAAATTTGACCTCCTAATAAATTAATATCTAAATGCTAAACATTTTAACATATGAGCAACTATATCGCAGAATATTTTACCGTATAATTCTTTATAAAAATATACAGAATTGTATGTATATATATCCACAAATTGATATTAAATCTAATTTGGAATGTTTGGTTTTTTGTTTGAGTTTAATCTGAGTCAGCGAGTATTCCTGAAAGAGGATTCTGAGAAGTCTCTCCTATTGTGCATTCTCTATGTACATACACAAAAAGAATATAGGAGTTATTTGATACCGAGTAGGTCTCTCGTGCAATATTGCACGGTGCAATATATGCTTAAAAAAGGAAGTTTTTAAAATTCGCGGGTCACACTTGGAAACCGGGTCATCATCCCAAAACCACGGATCAATATGAAACAGAAAAAGCCCACAACTTTAAAACCCTTCTTTACAAAGATCAAATCAACGCCGCATTCATATTCAATTAAATTCGGCGATCGCAATGAAAACACATTAATATTCAATTACAACGAAGAGAGACGAAGATGCTATAATTATTTTGTGTTAGTCTGTTCTTGTGTTACTGCATTGATCTTATTATGATACTACATGCATAAGTTTTTTATACTGCATGCATAATATTTTCATACTGCATAATATGTATTACTATATGTTCAAATTTTGTATACTATAAGATATCATTTATAATACTACATACAGAAAACACATTCCACTATTATACTACATTAATTACTTCACACTACTGCATGCATAAGATTATCATACTACAAGAAATATATTGTACTACTATAAGAAGTGTATTATGTTACTACATACAAAAAATAAATTCCACTACCTCTACACCATGTTATTATACTACATTACTTATTTCATGCTACTCCATACATGCAGAATTTTATGATACTACATCATGACTTTTTTGTTACTACATGCAGAATTTTATGATACTACATCATGACTTTTTTGTTACTACATGCATAATTTTATGATACTACATCATGACTTTTTTGTTACTACATGCAGAATTTTATGACACTACATCATGACTTTTTTGTTACTGTATTTTCAAACAGAGCAGAACACAAACAAAAACCCTAAGAAACTACAAATCACTTAAAAAAATATTGATCTACACTACGAAACACAAAAGTATATTCACACGAACAAATCAAATGCAGCAACAGCCAACAAAATCAACAAATCAAGAAAGTTTCGTATGAGAAAGATGTAATGAGATGGAAAATCGCAAACCAAGTAAGTTTCGTATGAGAAAGATGAGCAGAGAGTTTTGTATGAGAGAAGGAAAAATTGCTTGAAAACTGATGAAAAACTGAAAGAAAAATGACGGTTTTTCAATATTTATATTAGATCCGTTTTTAAAATGGGTTAATTGCACGAAGCGGGTTTTGTGCAATATTGCATACTAGTTTTTGTGTTTGATACCATATTAACTTTGCGGGAGTTATCTAACTCGCCATCCTATTATCCACTTTCATATAATTAAATATTATTTACATCTCCCACTTACATATGAAGTTTAATAGTTTCTAATACATTTCCTTCATAGATCACATTCTTATTCAAACGAATATCTCGTGAGACCCACGAGTATATGAGTCTCCATGCTATACACATGTTAAGAATATATAGCAACTTAAATGTGTGTTACTATATGAGCAAATGTATGTTATTCTAAAGACAAAATTTATTTTTATAAGAATCAATAACTTTTTTTTAATTTAATCATTATATCTTTGAATCTAGGTACATTGATTTATGTAATAACACATTTTTTACTATTTTACATGTGCTATTATATGAAAAATAATTATTTCTATAAAATAAATAAATATTTTTGAAAAAAATATTTCTTCTTATGGTAACACACATTTTGCTTTTGTATTATATGAAAATTTATTTAATCTATAAAATAACAACATTTAATATGATAGTAACATAGATTTTGTCTTTTAGTAACACATGTGACTATATAATAACACAATCTGAAAGCGAATTTTTAAATTTATGAAATAATATACCTGACTTTTGTTAAGCTAACACACCAATTAAAGAAAGAGAAGATTATGTGGTTAAAAAAAAAAAAAGGAACAATAGCCAACAGCTTGAGGTTGTTGGCAACATGGTGGGTACAAGGAAAATTTTATACAACTTGGCGGGTATAAAGAGCACCGCTTTTTTTTTTTTTTTTTCAGTTTATTTTAGATTTTTTTACGATAAAATATTTTATATAAGTTTTTGTCTTTTAACATATCTATTATTCTTTAATTAATTTTTTCATCATTAGTTCTTAAATTAATGAGACATGGTTGTCTCAGGCTAAAATATTAAGTCATACCTTAATTCAAATACCTTAACGTGATTTTTTTTATAAATACAACATCAAGCAATCCCTTAATTTAAAGAGCAATATTTGTGTAGAAATTTCTACTGTAAAAATATTCATTTTTAAAAAATTTGCGGGTCTAAACCTAGTTGGGTCAGATTTGAACATTTTTTCAAAATTCGCGCAACTTGTGATTTCAGGTTTTTTCGCTCCCAGATATGTTACAATTTGAGCAAATGCGTGTTACAAATAGGCAAAATCTATGTTACTAATTCTTAAAAAAATTATTTTTTGTATTTTTCAAGTAACTATAAAGAAAATAGTATTTTTGCAAGAAAAAATATGTATTACTTAATTTATTTTTTATTCTCTTTGTTTATTTATGTTAATTAGTTATTCATGTACTAATCCATCATTTAATACCTTATATATGTTATATAAAATATAATATATATTTTTCTAAGGATAAATAAATATTTGTATATACAATAATACACATTTGATCTTGCAGTAACTCACATTTACTCCAATTGTAACACACATTTACATTTACTCTAATTGTACATACATTTGCAGTAACACACATTTACTCTAATTGTAACATACATTTACTCTAGATGTAACACACATTTTCAGTAACACAAATTTACTCCAATTGTACTCCCTCCGTCCCAGAGGTGTTTTCACCTTTGGGATGACACAACTTTTAAGAAAAGTAGAGTGTTGTGTAAAGTTATATTATTAAAATAATGAGATTAGTTGGATTGTGAGGATAAAATTAAAGTAATAGTTTCCATTTATAGTGTTTGAAAACAATTGTGGGACGGACGGAAAAGGAAAGTGTGAAAACAATTATGAGACGTTGGGAGTAACATATATTTGCAGTAATACACATTTACTCTAATTGTAACACATACTTGCTCCTCAATTTGTGTTATTATATGAGCATATGTGTGTTACTATAGAATAAAATATATTTTTATTAAGAACAAATATGTTTTACACATACAATGTAACATATACATGTGTTTTTTTTTTTTTTTTGATCTGGCAAAATAAATTTATTCCTTTCAAAAGTGTAAAATGGCATAAGATATGCCTATAATTCTTTAGACGGAATAAGCAAACACACAGAGAAAAACATCAGCCTAGTAAATTGCATGAAAAATATTTATTTCTACAAAAATAAATGAATATGTGTAAAAAATAACATTTAGTCTGATTATAACACACATTTTGTTTTAAAGTAGCATACATTTGCCTAAATTGTAACATACCTGGGAGCGAAAAAAACTGAAATTACAAGTTGCGCGAATTTTGGAAAAAAAATACTCAAATACGACCCGACCCGGTTTAGACCCGCGAATTTTTGAAAAATGGATATTTCTACGGTAGAAATTTGTATATAAGTTTTTGTCTAATTCAAATATGTTAACGTGATTTTTGCTTAATATTTAATGTTATTTTGTGTATATGACGTAATTTTTGCATCCGAAATATCTGAAATAACTCTTGAGAAGAAAACATGGAACATCGAAGTTATGGTGGTCCGAATGTGAATTGTATATGATTTAACAATGCCGCATCAGAAAAAATTCATTGAACTCATTTTAATTGATGAACATGTATATCTTTCTTATAAAGGCTGCTGTTTAACACGGTTGCCTATATATTTATGTTGTTAACAGAATTCATGCATATATTTATAGGAAACAAGAATTCAAACAACAATCTACAAGAATCTTTTCAGAAACATTGAACCCATTGTTTTACAAGGATTATTCTGTATTTTGTCTAATGTGAGTATAGCCCAAAATGGTGGGAACCTGTTGGCCACAAAACATCTCTATAATCTACGCTTTCATCCTCATACTAAAGTGCAGAGATGCTCGCTATTCCTACTTAAAAAGTCTGAATATGATTTCACTTCATTTGATGAAATCTAATCACAATCTAAATTGGATAATATCGTACTTAGAGGTAAAAATTTGGAAATTTTATTATAGACAAAAACTTTTATACAAATTTCTACGGATCTAAGATCCGTAGAAATATCAATTTTTTTAAAATTCGCGGGTTTAAATCGTGTCGGGTCGAATTTGAGTATTTTTTTACAAAATTCGCGCAGCTTGTGATTTCACTCCCAGGTATGTTACAGTTTGGGCAAATGCATGTTACTTTAAGGCAAAACATATGTTACAACCAGATTAAATGTTGTTTTCTAGACATATTCATTTATTTTTGTAGAAGTAAATATTTTTCATGCAATGTAACACATACATATGTTACATTGTATGTGTAACACATATTTATTCTTAATAAAAATACATTTTATCCTATACTAACACATATATGCTCATATAATAACACAAATTGAGGAACAAATATGTGTTACAATTAGAGTAAATATGTATTATTGCAAATTTATGTTACAATTGGAGTAAATTTGTGTTACTGCAAATGTGTGTTATATCTAGAGTAAATGTGTGTTACAATTAGAGTAAATGTGTGTTACTGCAAATGTATGTTACAATTAGAGTAAATGTGTGTTACTGCAAATGTGTGTTACAATTAGAGTAAATGTGTGTCACTGCAAGATCAAATGTGTGTTACTGTATACACAAACATTTATTTATCCTTATAAAAATATATATTATATTTTATATAACATATATAAGGTATTAAATGATGTATTAAGTACATGAATAACATATTATTAACATAAATCAACAAAGAGAATAAAAAATAAATTAAGTAACACATATTTATATTTGCAGAAATACATATTTTCTTTATTGTTACTTGAAAAGTACAAAAATTTAATTTTTTTAAGAATTAGTAACATAGATTTTGCCTAATTGTAATACGCATTTGCCCAAATTGTAACATACCTGGGAGCGAAAAAACTTGGAACTACAAGTTGCACGAATTTTGAAAAAAATGTCCAAATCTAACCCGACCCGGTTTAGATCCGCGAATTTTTAAAAAATGAATATTTCTACGGTAGAAATTTCTACACAAGTGTTGCTCTTTATTATATAATTCAATGTTTCAAATTTTGTAAATATATAATTATTAATCACGCAACACAAATAAAACTTGAAATTTCTTTTTTTGTATAGATAAAATTGGATTTGTGGTACGAACATTTGATGTCCATATTGTTGATGTTAATGGTACTGATAAAAGAAATATTGACATTGAGCTGGAGGATAAAAGATAATTTTTTAGGTTATTATATATTTGTTATAATTATAACAAATTATATATTTGTTATATATTATATTATATAATATTATTTGTATATATGTGGTAAAAAAATTATGATATGCAAGGCGTCTGGTTCTGAAGATGCACAATTATTTTCAGTGGATTTTTTGAACTCAATTAAGAATTCTGTTATTCCAAATCATCGCCTTATATTGAAAATTGGGGTCCTGGTAATACTTCTTCGCAACATTGATCAGAAAGCAGGACTATGCAATAGTACCAGACTGATTGTCACAAAACTGAGAAATCATATTTTAGAGGCTAAAATAATTTTAGGTAAGAATATTGGGAATAAGGCATACATCCCACGGATGATACTAAGCCCTTCGGATCCCACAACACCAGTAAAATTCCAGAGACAATAATTCCTAGTTTAATTGTGTTTTGCAATGACCATTAAATAAAAGTCAAGGACAGTCTCTCTCAAATGTTGGTTTATTCCTTCCAATGTCTGTTTTTACACATGGTCAACTGTATGTTGAAATTTCTAGGGTAAAGAGTAAAAATGATTAAAAATACTCAATATTGGTGAAGATGGTAGGCCATCTAAATCAACAATTAATGTTGTTTTCAAATAGGTTATTCAAAATCTCAATTGAATATCAATACCATTATTTCATCGTTATGTATTTTATTTAACATTTAATTATACTTTATATTATAATAATTCAATTGTATTAGCATATCTTTTATCTTTTATTTTTTTAATAGAAAATATTTACACTAATAATAAATAAAATTTTACAAATTAAAAAATAAAATAAAGTAAAAACACATGTAATATACTATTATAAATAAAAATAATAAAATACCACTTAATACACGGTTCTACACTAATTCATTAATAATAATGAGACAAATTAATTATTAATATGTAATAGTAAAAAAAGGTTTGTTGTTTAGCTTTAGACCAAAACTTATATACAAATTTTTACCATACAAATATTCACTTTTGAAAATTTTGTGGGTCTGAACCGGGTCGGTCGGATTTGGGTATTTTGCCAAAATTCGTGCAATTTGTATTTTCAGTTTTTTTGGCTCACAAATATGTTACAATTTGGACAAATATATGTTACTTTAAGGTAAAATGTGTTACAATAAGACTAAATGTTGTTTTTTTACACATATTCATTTGTTTTCGTAGAAATAAACATTTTTCATACAATGTAACACATACATGTGTTATATTGTATGTGTAACACATACATGTGTTGCATTGTATGTGTAATACATATTTGTTCTTAACAAAAATACATTTTATTCTATAGTAATACATGTTTGTCATATAATAACACAAATTGAAGAGCAAATATGTGCTACAATTAGAGTAAATGTGTGTTACTGCAAGATCAAATGTATGTTACTCTATATACAAACATTTATTTGTCCTTAGAAAAATATATATTGTACATTATATAACATATGTAAGGTATTAAAGATGTATTAGTAAATGAACAACATACTATCAACAAAGAGAATAAAAAATAAATTAAGTAACACATATTTATTTTTGCAAAAATACATATTTTCCTTATAGTTATTTGAAAAATACAAAAAGTTAATTTTTTTAAGAATTAGAACACAGATTCTATAATAGTAACACGCATTTGCCAAAATTGTAACATACCTTGGAGCGAAAAAATCTAGAATTACAAATTGTGCGAATTTTGAAAAAAATGCCCAAATCCGACTCGACCCGGTTTAAACCCGCGAATTTTTCAAAAATGAATATTTCTACTATATAAATTTCAACACAAGTGTTGCTCTTAGCTTTAACATATATACGAAATGCTATCGAGATTGTATAAATATAAACTCTTCTTATTTTTACCTTTTGTCTTTAATTAATCAATATTCTTGTTGATCAATTTGTTTAATGGGAAGTTAATGTGACTGATTATAGTATAAAATCACTCAAACAATAACATGATAAATCTTGGATTTAGTAATCAAAGATGCAGAGAGAGAGAGAAAGAATAAAGGAAAATGCTTGTACTGAAAGTCCAAGTTCTTTTTTTTTTTTCTTCAAATGAGAGTGTATCTTATATATATACCCTTGCATGGGTGAGGTGGCACATTATTAGACTAATTAACTTATGATCATGACAAGTGTCCTCCACTTGTCATGCTTAAGTTTACTTATCCCACTAACCCCACCTAAAAGACTAATCTACCCCTCTTGGTTGGTCTCCTTCCTTGGTGATCCAAGTACTCCTCTAGTTAGTAACCTCCAGTTGGGTTGTTGTCCCTCACTAAGATGAGTTGTGATTCATGTCCTTGTGGGATGTTTGGTGTGCCTTCTCACTTGCCCCCAGTGATTAGGTTTGGCTAGTAGTCCTAACATCATCTTATGTGGTACTGGTCCGGCATCATGGGCGAACAACATGACGAGCATCGTGGCGAGCATGGGAGCGATCACCATAAGTGAGCGGCCATGGACGTGCACAGCAGGTGGGTGCCCATGTGGCGGGCACCATGGGCGAGCACCCTATCGAGCATAGGGACGAGCACCATGGGCGATCTCCAAAGGCGGGCATCATTTGCGGGCAATGAGTGGGAGTAGTGTGTATGCTCGGTTCACATATTCATCAACTTGGTTAGCATGGTGCCCCCAGGGTGGCGGGCAACTTGGCCTTGTAGGCTTGTTGGCCTAGCCACTTTGATCTTCCTCTTTGCTAAAGGTCCTTTGCGTCCAGCAAGGTGGCGAGCAACATTGACTTAGCCACGTGGCTTATTGTCTCAGATTGCATCATGGTGGAAATTCTCCTAATCCTTCACTTAAGGGTTAGTTATTTCCTTTGATTGTCCTTGTGATTCCTTTTATCAACATTTGCCCCCCACTGCATGCTTCAATTTAATTCTCTATTTTGAAGGATGTGCTGGAGTTTTTAGTATGTTATCAAGGGATGTTTGACGGATCACTTAAGATGTGGGCGAACAATAAGGTGAGCAGGTGGGCGAGCAATGAGGTGTGCAGGTGGGCGAGCAACTTTAATTTGGTGTTCGTCTCCTTGGGGTGCTTGCCCATTCTGATTGTTAGTTTTAGTGGGGTGGATAAAGGCGATTAAGGTGGCGGGCAACTAGGCGAGCAACTTCAACTTGAGACTTTTGGTGCGCTTGTGTCGTGGTGCTCTCCCCTTTGTGGTGCCCGCCTCTTCTGACCCTTGGATTTGGGCGGTTGGAACGGGAAACGATGCATTTCCTCGATCAGTGTGCATATCAATCATACGAAAAGGCGCGCTAATCATGTTATCTTTAAATTTTTTTGCATCCAGGTCCCTGGGATTTTCTCTATTTACATATCTCTATTCGTAACATATATATACTTCATTTCTTCATTTTTCCTCCTCTTCTTCTTCACAATTTTCCCTCTGCAACTCTCGGCGATCAAAAATTCTCAAGCTCTTTCCGACAATCTTCTTGTCTCTTCTTCAATTCAAAGATCACTTTGAAGATTTGTTCAAAGGTAGTTTCTCTTTCTCTGCTTTATTTTTTATATTTCTTTTGCATTTTATACATGTTCTCCTTATTTCTTGAGGTTTTTTGTGTGTTTTACTTCACCGAATTTTCACCAAAAATCCCCTGCTGGAGTTTAGGCGACGAGGCCACCAATTCGTACTTAGCATTTTTTAGGGCTCAATTTTCTCTCTTTCCTCATTACTGGGATGTTTTCCTCATCGTCGAGTCATACGATTTCAAATCGAGTTCTGGGAAAATGGCCAATGGATGAGAGTGGCCCCATTGCTAGTCTTTCATCGCCTGGTGGAGTTTGACCCCGATGCTGCTTCCATGGTGCATTCTACGGTGGAGGAGGCGACCGAGCAAACGGGCGAGCAGACCGTCGAGCAATCCAGTGCTTGCCTTGGTGAGGTCGACCAAGACCCCATTGAGATCAATTCCAGTAGTGATAAGGAAGGGTCGTTCATTGACTGGCTCGAGTCAGGGGACTTCCCTCTCCCCCACATGACGGAGACTGCCATCCCGGAGGGTGTTGAACAGGAATTTAATTGGGTGGAATACTACAAGCGGTATGCGGGTGATTTCCCCATTCCCCCTCGTCAATACAGGGAGTCCAATGAGTCTACCAACTTCAAGGCGAGCACTATTGCGAGTGTGATTGATGCGGGTTATCTAGACCATGTATGACCCCGAGCCAAATGAGAGAGCTGATCACCCCCCTGCTGGTCTGACGGCCATCAACATGCACACATTGGCGGCCGGGGTCACATTGCCTCTTTACCCATTGGTAGGTCGATTCTTAGAGGCGACCAACATGGAGATCACCCAGCTTACCCCCAACTCAGCGAGCAACCTGATGGCGCTCTTCAAAGTATTCGCTCTCGAAAAATACAAGGACTGCCTGACTCCGGCCGAAGTGAACTACGCCCTTTGCCTCAGTAAGTGCTCCACAGAAGGCAACGGGTATTATTACCTCAAAGCAAGGAGCGATTTGAAGATTCTTGAGGGAGTGCCCAATAAAGTGAAGAACTGGAGGGAACAATTCTTTTTTATCGGCGGTGATTGGCGGGCAAAAGAAGGTTTAGTTAGCAAGCCCACGCAGCCAAGTTAAAGTTGCTCGCCACCCTGCTAACCAAATTGATGGGTACGTGGACCAAACGTTGCTTGTTGCTCGCCCACATGGACAAGTTAAAGTTGCTCGCCACCTTGTTTGCCACCTTACTGGGCATGGAGATCAAAGAGGTGAGTCAGGGTAGGCCAGACCAGCAAGCCTACGAGGACCAAGTGGAAGCTGCCCATCACCCTGCTCACCACCATGCTCGCCACCCTGCTAGCCAAGTTGATGGGTACGTAAGCCAAACACTACTCGCTGCTCGCCCATGGTGCCGTCCATGCTGCTCGCCCATGGTGTGCCGCCCATGCCGCTCGCCTATGGTGCCCATCCATGCTGCTCGCCCATGGTGTGCCACCCATGCCGCTCGCCCATCGTGCCCGCCCATGCTGTTAGCTTGTGGTGCCCGTCCATGCTGCTCACCCATGGTGCGCCGCCCATGCTGCTCGCCCATGTTGCCGGTCCGGCACCACAGTGGATGACGATAGGACTACCAGCCAAACCCAATCAATGGGGGCAAGATGGAAGGCACACCTAACACCCCACAAGGATGCAAGAACCACAACCCTCCATCCAGGTGAAGGACATCAACCCCACCGAAGGTTGCTCACCCAAAGAATACTTGGACCACCAAGGAAGAAGACCAACCAAGAAGGGTAGATTAGTCTATTTAAGTAGAGTTAATGGGTAAAGTGGGTTGAAGGGTGACAAGTGGAGGACACTTGTCACCACCTTAGGCAAATTAGCTTAATTATGTGTCACCTCACTCATGCAAGGGTATAAATATGAGATACACTCTCATTTGTAAGGATTCCACTTTCTTTGAATATACAAGAACATTTTTACATATTTCTCTTACTACCTTTTCTCTCTATATTTCTTATTATCCAAGTTACTTTTATTGTTTGAGTGATTAGCCACATAAATCGTCCTCCTATAAAAATCACTCAACAATTCTAATTATTACATAATTTTTTTTCTCTTTAATAATACACCTTAAAGTAATAAATAATTATAAAAAAATTGAGAAAGACTATAAATATATTTAGTTTTATTTTTCTACCAAATATTATTTTGAAATTTTAAAATATTAATGAAAATTAGAATATCAAGAGAGCCAAAATTAGATTGTTACTACTATTATTTTTTTAAAATTTAAAATTTTGATTGTTGTTAAATGGGTACCATTAGTGGACGATGGATTATGAATCCTCCAAATTAATCGGTCTTTTGATCGAATATCGAGTATTAAAAAAATCTAAAAGTAGTTGAACTCTTGGAAATTTTCAGCAAACATGACCCAACTTGATATATGAGAATATATTGGTATATACCATAAAAAAAAGTCATTATAGGTATACATGCACATTTATATATTTAATGATATTTTGAAATAAAATTACAAAAATAGGAATAAAATTTTGGGTTTAGCATTTTAAAACCAGTCATAACCTGGGAAACCAACCGACTTTCCAGTCGGTAACCTTAGTACCGATTGGTGGTGACATGTGTGCATTGTCAACTAGAACCGACTGACAAGGGTCCCAGCATTCGCGTGGTTCCGACTGCTAATTCGGCAATTTATGTTGTGTGTTTGCATGTGTACACACACACATATATATTCACTACAAGAAAAATGATATTTTACAACTTTAGAAAGACAACGATTTTGCTAAAACTGTTGTCTAAAGTAAAAAATATGTTGCTTAAAGTATAACTGTTGTCTTTTATAGATGAAATATGATGTTAGACAACGACTTTGGTCAACCGTTGACTATTCTCAAAAGGCGGCGTTGTAAAAAAGTACTTTACTACAACAGTTTGTGACCCATTGTATATGGTCAAAAGGCGGCGTTGTTAAAGAGTATGTTACTACAACAGTTTTTGAACCGATGTATATTTCCGTTGTATATCTGTGTCTTTAAGAAAATTTGCTGAAAGATAATGGTTATCACACCATTGTCTATTCTCAAAAAGCGGCATTGTAAAAAAGTATGTTATTACAATAGTGTTTGAACCGTTGTATATGTACATTTTATATCATTATTTTTTTGAAATAAATTACTAAAAGACAACGAGTATGCAACCGTTATATATCACTATAAAAACGGCGTTGTAAAAAGTTTTATATTTTCATCAAATGGTATTGTATAAAACTATATACCACTACAATAATGAAATAAAGAGTGGACTTAGTGAGGGGGATTGAATCTCTCTTTAATAATAAAGGTTAAAGAGGGTTTTAGTGAGGGGCAAAAAAATGTAAATTTAAATAGGGCCGAGAAAAGGGGGAACAAAAAACCCTCTTTAATTAACAAGGGTAAACCAAATTTGCGAGCGCAAAACCCTCGTGAACGAGCGAGGGATCGAACCCTTGACAATCAGCGAGCGCAAGCCCCTCACCAACTCAGGCCGGACCGAGTCGGGGGTCTTTCCCTCACAGACTCGTGAGCGCAAGCCACCACACACCTCGGGCCGGACCGAAGCAAGGGTACCCCTGTCGCTATCTAATGAGCGTTAAACCCGTCGTGGGCTTGAGAGAGTTTTTTCTTTGCCAATTAAAATAGGGCCCACTTTGTACAGAATGAAGTACAGGAAATGGCCACCCAGAATGAATAGGCCAGAGACGATCAATCGGAGGCTCCAGACTTGTCTCAGCTATACGTGAAGACCATTGGAAAAAAGCACGATCGTATACGCGGACTGGACAATTAACCAAGTCGAGGCACATTATTTCTGAGCCCGGTGGGACATCAACTGGTGCACACATCAGATCTTATAACCAAGTTGATATTGACCGGTTGATGACCATGACTGATGAAAGGGTGGCTAGAGCTGTGGATGAAAAAGTGGTTGAAAAAGTTGCTAAAAAAGTGGCTGAGATAGAGAGGAAAAAATAAGAGGACAAGGAGTGTCAAAGAGCACAGGAACGTCAGGAGCGCGAGGTGTTTTAGCGATCATTGTGTGAGGAGTTTCAGAGACAAATGCAACAATAAGTGCAAGAACAAATGTTGAAATTTATGTAGGAGGGTCTAGTACAGTGCAGTCATCCCGGAGACGACCGACACGATGATGCTCACTCACCACATGATTCTCACTCACCACATGACTCTCAAGGACACCGTAGAGCACCACATGATTCCCACTCACAACATGACTTTCAAGGACACCGTAGACGTGGGAAGGGACCAAGACGTTGATACATTTGATGTGTATGTTTTGAATTATATTTTTAACTTTGTCTATTTTGAATTATTTAACTTTGTGTACGTTTTATACAATATTATGAATTATTCTAATGATTATGCACCTACTAACTATTAGTGTGATCTAAACTATTTACTATTTTAAATTAAAAATGATAATTTGAATATCTTTTGAATTAATAGAATTATTGGAATTAATGTTTATAATGATTTGAATTAATATTTAGAAATATATAATTACATATATATATGATAATTTTATTAAAACTAAATACACAAGTATTACATAATTAAAATATATAATTTTAGATTAGTATAATTATATAATATAATAAAAATAAATAAATATATAACACTTAGTTAAAATAAAAAGTATATATATTTATAATGAAATATTGAACAAGAAATACCACTTGCCCAAATGGCAAGACACTCATTCACATATACGAGAGGTCACGAGTTCAAACCCCCTCTCATGCACAGGGAGGCTAATATTCGCGCATGTCGGACCTGGATCGGTTCAGCACGCAGGTCTGACCCGCGAAATTATGTTTTTTGTTTCACAAAGACAACGACTCAGAACTGTTGTCTATAGTCACAAATAAGGATATGAACATGTTACAACAACATATTTTATATGTATAGACAACAGTTAATAACCGTTGTAATAACAAAAAAAAGACAACGACTTAGAACTGTTGTCTATAGTCACTAATAAGGATATGCACATGCTACAATAACATATTTTATATGTATAGACAACATTTAATAATCGTTGTAGTAACAAAGAAAAGACAATGACTCACAATTGTTGTCTATGGTCACAAATAAGGATATGCACATGCTACAACAATATATTTTATATGTATAGACAATAATAACCGTTGTAGTAACAATAAAAAGACAACGGTCCATTAACCATTGTCTAAACTTGATACTTACTACAACATGAGCTTCTACAATGGCGTTTTTTTATATAGAAAGACAACAGATTTCCACTGCATGGTTGTATATATATTATATTCATTTTTCCGTATCCATTTTATATTATAGTTAATAACCATTCTCGTATCCATTTTTTCTTTTAGTGATTATTCACATGCATGGTTGTATATATATTATATTCATATATATATATATATTATATTCATATATATATATATATATATATTATATACAAGTTAACTTTTTATTTCATAAATTTAGATTAATTTGATAATTTCAATTCATCATATAAAAAATGTGCCACAAAAATAAATTAATTCAAATATAATAACATATAAATAAATTTGATAACTATTTATTTGTACATAATATTATTCAGTTAGTGAAAGCGCCTATGACCACTCATTCCACATTTTGGCGGATGTCTTTCATAATCACCACGATGAGTTATACGAGGTGGTTGTTAATTTAGATCTAGTATAGGGGTTTCACTTATGCCCGCAAATGGTAATGGCTTGTTGATGAAATAAGTTAATCCAAATGTTCAAGGAAGTAATCAACTTAATCCCAGGTGACGTGTCCCAAGAGAATTAACCCAAGACAAGAAGATCATAATAATGAAGCCAAGATGCAGCTGGAACAGGTGAAAACCAATAAAGAAGATGAAAGAATCACATGAAGATCACAAAATAGAAAAGCAGCAGTGCAAATTCAAAGGAGGTGAGCAGCTCACCTGCTCACCCCAGCTGCACCTGCTCACCCGGAGATGAGCAGCTCACCTGCTCACCCGGAGACGAGCAGCTCAGCTGCTCACCTGCTCGCCTATTTGCTCATTATAGGCGAGCAGGTCTTACAATTCTTGTGATGGGCGAGCAGCTCACCTGCTCGCCCAAAGAGCTGCTCGCTTGATTTAGGAATAATCACCAAGACCAAGTTTTCATCATTTTTTGCCAATTTTCCGTTATAATTATCTTGTTTAAGCGGTTATGGACACGTGTAAGCTTCTAAAGAAGCGTGGCAAGGTGAATGCCACCACCTACTTGTAATTTTTCCTGTAAATAGGCAATTTTTCAGAAATAAGAACAAGTTTTTGCTGCTATAACGAAGTTCTGTCGAAATCTTTCCTGAGTTAAATACTTTGCAGTTCCATTAATCTGATTTCGTTCGGTTGTTAGTGAAATCACAACTAAAAGCCACATAAACATTTCCGTTGCGGAGATTTCATTTACAATTTGGCGCTAGAAGAAGGGTCCCAAACCTCCGATTGCTGGATTTTGTTGAATTCTGGACTGGAAACTGCAAAATTTGGGTTCGGGATGAAGATTCACCACCTGTTCGCTTGAAGGAACACACCTGCTCGCTTGAATACTTGAATGAACACACCTGCTCGCCTGAAGGTTTAAAGGAGCACAAACTGTTCGCTTGAAAGCTTGAAGAAAACCCACCTGGTCGCCAGTTTGCACACTTGGTCGCCTATTTGACCACCAACTCACCTGGTCGCCCGTTTTCACCTGCTCAGCTCAGCTGCTCAACTCAGCTGTTCGCCAGAACTGCTGGTCGCCTGTTTTTCACCTGTTCGCCTATTTGTCCACCAGCTCACCTGGTCACCTGTTTTTCCACCTGTGCAACTCAGCTGCTCGCCAGAACTGCTGCTCGCCTGTTTTCAGCTGTTCGCCCATTTGGTGATTCAACAGCACAAAAGCTTAACCTGCTTTGTGGAAAGGAGCTGACATTACGTAAAATGTAAAGGGAAGTTTCTCAACCAAGAATGACATCTCATGGAAGGAACGGAGGTCAGCCAAATCAAAGAGCCCCAACACCCGAACAGTCGATGGCAGTCCAGGGCATTGCTGGAAGTCAACAACGAGCCAAACCAATTGGAGTCCCAGCAGCTCAAGTGGGACAAAATTATATGCAGGGGCTATCTGAACTGCTCCCATTCTTGCAGAACCCTAAAGATATCTCACGAGTAACAGCTCTCTGTCGAGTGCTGAAAGAACAGCAGCTAGGTGCAGTCGGTCCTTCTGGTACTCAACCTGATCAGAGGCTCGTTCTTCAATGGGTCGATCAGGGTCCACCAGAGACCGAGGCTGACAGTTAACAAAGACGAAAGCACGAAGAACGCGGGAAGCAGAAGGTAACGGACCGATTGGGGCCCAAAATGGCAGATCGTTTGGGCCCACAAGGTGGAAGAGCACGTTGCGTGACAGACGAGTCAAGTCACGGAACTCCGCAGAGCAGACTAGTAGAGCGACGGGAGTACAGGTCGCATGGCCAACCTATGTCGGCCTGTCGACCCCCAAGCAGAGCACCAGAAGTAGACCAAGGGAGGCCAAACAGAGAGCCGGAGATAGACCAGAGAAGTCAACACTCCGTCCGTGACAGACTGCGGTGGCCAGTGACAGAGAGACTTGGGCCTGAGGGCGCAGTGAAGGCCAGTAGGATTCCGCTGAGGTCACACCTGAGTGACCGGGTATCCAGCTCCCCTCGCCCAGAGCGAAAGGAACGGCCGCCCCGTCGAGGTGTGGAAGCTTCAGACGAAATCCTACGGTCGATGAGAAAGGTCATCGAAGACCTTCAGGCCAAAGTCTCGTCACACCTGGAAAGTAGCCCAGCCATTCAGATTCCCATTTTACCCCTCTCAGCAGCAATTCTTTCGGCACCTGTACAGCCGAAGATTCAGTTCCCGACTTCTAACCTGTATGAAGGAACTTCAGATTCGAAGGTGCACATTTCCAAGTTTTCGGATTACATGATTTCCATGGGAGCATCTGATGCGACCCAGTGCAGAAACTTTCCTCTTACACTTGGGGATCATGCGCACCGATGGTTTACTGCGATGCCCCCTGCATCGATTACTTCCTTCATGCAACTAAACCAAGAATGCTTACTACATTTTTCTGGAGCAGTGTCCTGCTTCACCTAGAAGCATCGACTGGTGAATCTCGCTCAGGAACCAGAGGAATCAGATCAGCAATTCCTCAAATGGATCGACAAAATTTATTGGAGGGAGAGCCAGTCAGCGAGGACACCAAGGTAATCACCGCGATGGCGGGATTGAAAAAGGGTTCAGATTTGTGGAAGGAAATGCAGCTTGCATGTCCAAAGACTTATGCGGAGTTCAGGAACAAGGCCGGAGTTTATGTGGCCATGCAAGAAGCATTGCGGAAATCCCTGGGTGAAGGCAAGGAACCACCGAAGGTAGCAACTACAACCAAGAGAAGTGGGGGAAAATACCGAACCCCCTGGAACTTGAAATCGTTCTAGGGAGCTGATTTGGCTGAAAGATTGAACCAAGTTTTAACTGTGTCCGTTGACCAGCTTTTCAACGTGGTCAAGAGGACAGGAGAATTGCAACCAGCGAGGAAGCTTAAAGTAGATCCAAGGAGGACGAACCAGAATAAATACTGCGCCTATCATCAGGCGATGGGGCATTTCACAAGCGAATGCCAGGATCTACTGAGACAGCTGTGGAGGTTTTACGAGGAAGGAAAATTGTCAGAGTTTGTCAAGAGACCACCTGGAAAGAGACCACGAGTGCCCGATCGAAGGGCGAATGAAGAAAGCCGCGACAACGAGAACGAAGAAGGTGCCGGTCCGAGACCCCGGTGAGAATAGCAAGTCCTACTTCCCCCGCCAGGTCCAGTGCGGGATGTTTTTGTTTTGGAACCCGAGGTTGGCAGTGCCGGAGGATGTACAGATGGAAGGCCACCTCCATCGAAGAGGCAGAAGAAGGCAGAGTTACGCGTTATTAACCAGATCAAGGAAACCGATGCAGGATCCTCCACTAAGCCCACTACAGAGCTGACCTTTTCACAGAAGGTGTTGGTCCCAAAGGCAGGTTTTGGGAAGAATACACTTGAACAAGTCTAGAAGGGGGGGGGTTGAATAGACTTGTAAGGATTCAAAAAAACCTTTTTCAAATTTACTGATTTATTCAGAAAAACAGCAGACTACTTGAGGTAATCTGAATTTTGAAATTAGTGCGCTGTGTATAGTGCGGAAACGTTTTAAAGAAAATCTGATTTTAAGTGATGTGCACAGATAAGAACAGAAAGAAATACGAAGAGACACAGGGGTTTATAGTGGTTCAGACCAACTGTCCTACATCCACTCTCCTCAATCCAACTTGGACATGAGGGGCTCTCCACTAACTCACTTACTCACTTTCTTACACAATTTTGAGAGTACTACTCTCTTTACAACTCGTCAATGCTATAATTGCAATTGACTTCTCACAGCTTCTACAAAGCTTTTACAAAAGATAAGTATGGATGGTGTTTTTGAGTGTAAGTGATAAAACTGACAGAGTATTGGCTAGCTTAATGTGCGTGTGAATCCAATACTGAAATTATCACAATTACTCCAATTTATAGGATCAAATAACTAGCCGTTGGAATGGACTAGAAATCTGAGATCCTATAATCTCGCATTCAATCAATCATTGTGATTGATTGAATTTCCTTCTTGATTCCCCTCAATCTTCGCGACCTTCAATCAATCAAGTTTGTCCCCTTGATTGATTGATCCTCTATTCTGGGAATCTTCCTTTTATATCGCAAGTTAACCCTTTAAATTGATTCCGAAGAATCTGGGCTGAGCACAGGACCTCAGCTAATCTGTCTCCTCAGCTGGTGTATCAGTCTGCTTATACTTGGACCTCAGCTGATGTGCAAGTCTGCTGGTGTGCACCTCAGCTGGTCTTCTTGACTTCGTCCGAATAAGTCTTTTATCCATGGTCCTTGTCTTGTCTGCGACGTGCTCTCAGCTGATCAGCTAATCTTCTGATATCAGCTAATCTGCTCTTCAGCTTATCGGCTGATGTAAACTTCTCTGATGATCTGCTTTCGATGCTCCAGTGTCAGCTGATTAAATCTTCTGTCTTCTAAAATCGGCTAAGTCCACAAGGTCTCAGCTGGTCTTCTCTTCTATGAAAGCTTCGGATGTTCTAGGCAGCAAGGTAGGTTCCCCCTTACTCGAACCTATCTAATCCTAACTACTCATCAGCTGACTAACATGTTCAGCTGGTCCTATTACAAGCTGATTTGTTTTATATCATCAAAACATCTAACACAGATATCCTAACAAGTTCCCCCTTTTTGATGATATCAAAACCAATTCAGCTGATCTCAACAGATAAACATATTCAGTCAAAATCAAGATCACATAGGACAGAAAAGAAGATCTTTAATTAAGATCTTTTAGACAGAATCAAAAACGCAGCTGACAACAAGTAGTTGTCTGGAATCATAAAGCTTTATTAATAATAATCAAGAGAGAAATAACAGACAGAAGTAAAGATACCTAATCCTCAGCTGACTCAGCTGGACTATTACATGAGGAGCGGTCTTCTGCTGCTGAGCGGAACTTGCAACCAATCTAAGAATCTCTTCTCTATTTCCTTCAAAGCTGGCAGAGAGTTGTCAGAAAGCTGATGGAAGAGTTGAGTGATCTGCAGCCAATGTTTCCTGATTTCCACCCAATCTATCTTTCCACTCACATCAGTTGGAGTAGGAAGATATTCAATCTCTGGCAACTCTGGCTGAACCTCTACCTTAAGCATCTCTTCTGTGATAGCTCTGAAGAACTTAGGAAAAGTTTCCTTCAACCAATCTCTGAACTCAGCGTTTTTCTCTCTCTCTCCTCTGGTATCTTCTCCTCGAAGGACATAGAAGTGGATCATAGTTTTGGCTTTTATGGTTTTCCAGAGATCCACCAGCTCATCAGACAATTGATTGTAAAACATATCAATTGGTCCATCAACTAGAGGCTCATTTGGATCTTTGATGAACTTTCCACTCCTAGTCCTGCTCCCTTGAGCTACTGCTTTCCCTTTCTTCTTCAGCTTCCTCTGATATCTTCTCTCAAGCTCATCATTTATTTCCCTCTCCTGCCTCTTCCTCCTCTCCTCAGGGGTTTTTTTCTCAGCTAGCTGCAACTCCTTAGCCAGCTTTTCATCCAGATCAGCATTCATAATTCTTTTCTTCTTTTCCCTTTCTACAGCGACAACTTCTTGCTTCTGTAAAGCCTCCGCCATTTTCTGATCTCTCAACTCCTGAGTTTTCTGAGCAGCCATCTTCCTGGTGTTGATGTAGTCTTCAACATTTTCTATCCTAGCAGATAGAACTCCTTGATTATCCACCAGAAGAGCTCTCAGAGAGGCCATCTCAGCTTGCAAGGCAGCAATAGCAGCTGAGTTCTTCTCTTCCCCCTTTTTGATATCATCAATTACTCCAGCAGAGGGTAGAGAAGTGGGAAGCTTGTCCACAATATCTTTCAGGTCCTCCTGACCATGTTTGCACTCAGCAATTTGTCCTTCCAACCGTTCAGAGACCAATCTGAATCTCTCAGACTCAGCAGCAAGAGAGGCAGATGCATCATCATTGAAAGCTCTGGCAGTTGCCTTGAAGCTCTGGAGAGTATTGAAGAATTCAATGCGAGTGGCATACAAGCTGTCCTCCATAGCTTCCTTCAGCTTGTTGCGATGGTCCAGCAGGACTTGATGAACATGAGCTTCAATCATAGAGGGGGCAGCAGACTTGGCAGCCAGAAGAGTAGCTTTGACCTCCCTGATGTGGTCATCAAAATAGCCTTTTAATTGATCCAAGAGTGCAGGAGTTACCTGATCAGCAGGGGAGATCTCAAAATGTGCTGCTGGAGGAAGAAACTCAGTCTCTGCTATTTCAGGGCAGTCCAGGGCCACACCATCTTTGAGCAACAGAGCTCTGGCCACTTTCCTCAGCCCTTCAGGAGATGTCAGCTGGGATGGAGCCTTAACCTCCAAGGCCTCCATCAAAATTTCCTCCCATTCAGTGAAAGCTGCCTCTCCCATCTCCTTAAGTAGGGCCAGAAAGAATGTGACTGGCCCCTCTCTTGCTTGTGCCCAGGCTAGGCCATCAGCAAGGATGTCCTGGTAGGCTGGATAGGGGTTGAGTTCAGGAATGTAGAGGGAAATGTGGGCTAGGGCAGATATGATCATCCCTCGTTCAAGAGGCCCCTTTGAACGATGGTGAGATAGGCGTGCTTGCTTGGCCATTTCTGAGGGGGAATTGGGGTTATCGAGAATTATAGGTTCAGGGTGAGAGGGTTTGGGGGTAGCTGAAGGCTCTCCAGAGGTAGCCATCTCCTCTGGTTCATTGCCGACTTGGATTTGTGATGGTGAGGGATCGGCTGGGGTTGAAAAGTGTTGGGAAGGATCAGAAAAAGGTGTGGGAGAAGCTGACCTGATAGGTGAGGCAGCAATAGGTGTGTCTGCTGATGGTGTATCAGCAGAGGAATGAAGAACCTCTGTCTCAGCTACTGAGGGTTCAGCTGACTCCCTCCCCTTTGACTCGTCTTCCTCTGCATCAGAGCCAGTGGCAGAAGCATCATCTGATGTAGCCATCTCAGCTGACTCCTCCTCATCCTGTTCTTCCTCTCCAGAAGACTCAACAACCAGCAGAGTAGGCTTCTCTGCTGAAGTTTTCTCCCTCTTCAGACTGCTTAGCAGAGCAGTATCCTCTTCTTCATCTGAATCAGAATCAAAGGAGAGCTTCCTTTGAATTGGAGTAGTGTCTTTCTTGGTTTTCTTCTGTTTACCACCTCCAGCAGGCATTGGAGCCTTCCTCTTCTGCTTCTTCCTATGACCAGCAGAAGGTCCAGGGGCAACAGCTACTGTATCAGCATCAGAATCTGAATCAGCTGGCCCAATGATATCCAAGTTACTTCCCATTAAGAACTTGGTGTGGTTGTACTCAACAACCCATTCCTCATCCCACTCATGCTGGGGCAGCAGATGATTCAGAAGAATAGTGATCTTGGTTGCCATGGAACACTTAGATTTAAAACTATAAATCTGTTCCCCATTCACTTCCTTCACCAAGCACCTCTTGGACTCCTGCTCCAGGCGAAACCATAGCAGACTCACCCAGTCCGCTTGCACCCCATCGAGAATGGTGCGGGCCACACTCAGGCGGAGTTTGGTAATGGCGTCCAAACTCCCCTGTTCCGCCAAGATGACCTTGGTCACCACATCCATCAGGAACCGAAACCGCCTCCTCAGCATGGATTTCTTCAGGTTCGTGGTGGTGTCTCTGTAACTCGCCCTGGCCATCAACTGAAAAGTCTCCAGGGAGTCAGCTTCCTTGTATTTGTGGGGTTGGACACCGGAGGAGGATAGGCCAAAGATATCAGCGACATCATCCTTGGAGATAACAACATCGACTTCATCAACCAAGGAGCCGATGGAATCTATGCTGAACTGAGCCTTAAGAAGGAATTGAAAGGCATAGAAGTTTAGGGTTTTATGATCAGGGGGGGTCATGGAGATGAAGGTTCGGAGATTTTGATTTTGGAGAAGGTTTAGGATTTCTCTGATTTCAGGAACCCTAGTCGTGTCGAAATCGACACACATCTCTGCGTACATCTTTTCTTTGAAGAGCTTTTGCATTGTCTTAGATGCCATACCTTCAAAACAGGGTTTGAGTGCAGAAAGAATAGTATGCAGGAAAATGTTGGGCAGAAAGATTTAGGAACAGAAAATTTCAGAAAGAAGTTTAAAGGGATATATATAAGTATCGAGAGATATGAGCAGTTTTTCCAAAATTAAAACCGATCAGTTTTGATCGTAGATTTGTATTTTGCATCACACAAATCAAAGGTCCAGAATAAATGACCTTTGAGAATTTTGGAGGTGATGCGTGGGTGTCAGGATTTCGAAAGGTTTTGACCGCCTCAAAAGATTCTCCTTTTTGAAAAAGGTAATGATGAAAACACTTTTTGAGAAGATTTAGACGGTGTTAAATTAATTACAACTGACACCTTATTTGGAAAAAGGGTAATAAATCCCCGATTTTTCATAAACACAAAGATTTGATTGCCAATTTTCTAAAATAATTTTTAGAAATTAGGGATTTATTAATTTTTGAAAAGATTTGATAAAAAAAAATTCGACATAAAGATCATAGAAATACTTATCGAGATGCTGACGTGGCAAAATCAGCTGATAAGAGCGATCCTTATGAAAATCTTTTCTGCTCGTCTGGGTCTTCAATGTCAGCTGACATGGACCAGCTGAAGCAAGGGGGCCTTGTCTGACTTTCATAACTTATTCCTGTATCAAGTTAGACATAACAAGATAGAGAAAGGAAAGGAAAGAGTAAGTAGACATACCAGATCAGCTGATGTGAGGATCAGCTGACTACATCAGTAGAGTAGTCCTCAGCTGAGTACCAGTTGACTACCCGTTTACCCAAAGAACTTTCTTTCTATAGAACTGCCCCTCCATTTATCATTCCTAATTCTGCTACTAATTCTCTGAATCTTGCCTCTGCTAAGGGTTTGGTAAGAACATCTGCTCTCTGCTTCTCCGTATGAATTTTCTCCATCCTGATATCTCCTTTCTCAGCATGATCCCGAAGAAAATGATATCTTATGTCCACATGCTTACATCTAGTATGGAGAACATGATTCTGAGTAATGGCTATTGCACTTGTGCTATCACAAAAGATGGGTATCTCTTATGTGATCACATGGTAGTCCTTCAGTTGTTGTCTGATCCAGAGCAGCTGAGAACAGCAACTACCAGCAGCCATGTACTCTGCCTCTGTTGTAGAAGTAGCTACGGAAGTCTGCTTCTTGGAGAACCAAGATATCAGCTTACTTCCCAGAAACTGACATGTGCCAGAGGTTGATTTCCTATCAATCTTGCACCCTCCATAGTCAGAGTCTGAGTACCCACTCAGCTGAAAGTTGTCATCAGCTGGGTACCAGAGGCCTAGATTGTAAGTACCCTTCAAATACTTTACAATCTTCTTTGCTGCTTCCAGATGAGATTTCTTAGGATTTGCCTGAAACCTTGCACACACCCCAACTGCAAAGCTGATATCAGGTCTGCTGGCAGTGAGATACAGCAGAGAACCAATAAGTCCCCTATATTGTGTCTGATCTACTTTCTCACCAGCCTCATCTGGATCCATGCTAAAATTTGCCATCATTGGAATCTTAGCTTCTCTGCTGCTACTGATTCCAAACTTTTCTATCAAGTTCTTGGCATACTTAGCTTGGCTAATGAACGTTCCATTGGACATTTGCTTTACCTGCAGTCCAAGGAAATAAGTCATCTCCCCCATCATGGACATTTCAAACTTGCTGGTCATCAGCTTGCTGAATTCATCACACATCAGTTTGTTGGGGGAGCCAAAAATGATATCATCCACATATATCTGCACTAAGAGAATATCATTTCCGTCTTCCTTTCTGAACAAGGTTTTGTCTATCTTTCCTTTACTGAATCCACTATCCAGTAGGAACTGTGATAGAGTATCATACCAAGCTCTAGGTGCCTGCTTTAGTCCATATAAAGCCTTCTGCAACCTATAAACTTTGTTCCCAATCTCAAATCCTGGTGGCTGTTCCACATAAACTTCTTCTGCCAGGATTCCATTCAGAAATGCTGACTTGACATCCATCTGATATACTTTGAACCCTTTGAAAACAGCGTAGGCCAGAAACAATCTAATAGCTTCTAGTCTTGCCACAGGAGCAAATGTCTCATCATAGTCAATCCCCTCTGACTGTGAATACCCATGTGCTACTAGCCTTGCCTTGTTTCTAACTACTACATCATTTTCATCCTTTTTGTTCTTAAATACCCACTTAGTGCCTATGACCTTCTGATGTTTGGGCCTCTCTACTAGGGTCCAAACTTCTTGTCTTGCAAACTGATTTAGCTCCTCTTGCATAGCTACAATCCAATTTGGGTCTTCAAGAGCTTCATGAATATTTTTGGGTTCTATCAGGGACACATAACAGCTGAATTGAGCACCCAAGTTTAGCTTTCTTCTGGTCTGAACACCTACACTTGGATCTCCTAGAATCTGTTCAGCTGGGAAATCAGACAATGTCTTCTTGCCCCTTTGAGGTGCTATAGTCTGTTCCTCTTGGGTCTTGTCTAAAATTCCCCCTTGGTTAGTGTCAGGAATCAATGTGCCATCACCTGATGCTGATGAGGGCTTATCAGCTGATTTGGACTCATCATCTGAATCTGAGTCTGATTCTATCCTAGGTACTACTACCTTAATCAGATCTGGCTTATCTGACAGATTCAGCTGATCCACCTCTTCTGCTAGCTTCTCCTTGCTGTACTCATTAAAAGATTCATCAAATACAACATGGGGTGTCTCCTCCACACAGAGAGAGACTTTATTAAAGACTCTATAGGCTTTGCTACTTCCAGAATATCCTAAGAATATTCCTTCAGCAACCTTAGCATCAAAAGTCTTTAACTTAGTCTTTCCATTGTCATGGATGAAACACCTACACCCAAAAGTATGGACAGAGGAAAGGTTAGGAGTTTTACCTTTGTACATTTCATAAGGAGTCTTCCCATGTCTCTTGACTGGTAGACACCTATTTTGGATGAAGCAGGCAGTATTGATGGCTTCTGCCCAAAATCTTTGAGGAGTCTGATATTCAGCTAACATAGTCCTTGCTGCCTCCTTGAGGGTTCTGTTTCTCCTCTCGGCGAACCCATTCTGCTGAGGTGTTCTGGCAGCTGATGTCTCATGCTGAATACCATTATCCCTGCAATAGTCAGAAACAACAGAGTTAAGAAACTCAGTACCTTTATCACTTCTGATTCTGACTATGCTGAGGTCTAGCTCTTTCTGAATCCTCTTGAACAACTCCAGCATCTTGACCATAGTCTCATTCTTCTTGAACAAGAACACTACCCAAGTGAATCTTGTATAGTCATCAACAATCACCAGTGTGTACTTCCTTCCACTGAAGCTAAGGGGTGAGACAGGTCCAAACAAGTCCATATGAAGCAGCTGGAGTGCTTTTGTTGTTGAAGTACTCTGCACATCTTTGAATGAGGCTTTAGTCTGCTTCCCTTTCTGACAGGCATCACACTTCTGCTCAGATGCAAACACCTCATTTGGTAGACCTCTGACTAGACCCTTCCTTGCAACTTTGTTGAGAGTCTTGAAGTTCAGATGACCTAACCTCTTGTGCCAGAGCCAGCTGATCTCTGATGAGCTTTTAACAACTAGGCATGAGTCAGCTGGACAGCTTGCAAAATCTGCAAGATACATATTACCTCTTCTGAGGCCAGTTAGTAGCACCTGCTCATTTAAATCATTAATAACTAGACAAGAGTTCTTAGAGAATCTTACTGAATATCCCTTGTCACAGAATTGGGATACAGACAGAAGATTGTGCATGAGCCCTTCTACATAGTAGACTTCTTCAACTCTTGTTCCTTTGATCAGCAGGGTGCCTACTCCTTTGGTGACTCCAAAATTGTTGTCACCGAACACAACTCTAGGCCCATCCAGCGTTACAAAGTTCTGGAGAAGGTGCTTCTCAAAGGTCATGTGCTTCGAGCAACCGCTATCAATGTACCAGACATGGCCTTTGGCTTCCCCTCTTTCTATAGGGCTAGAGTTAACCTGAAATTAAAACTCAAGTTTTAGGTACCCTATCTTTGGGTCCTGATTGGTTAGTATCGACTTTCTGGATCCACAGGTAGAGATCATCCTTGTGAGGTTTAGGTGATTTCAACCTTCTACCATATTTGTCCACAAAAATCATCTCCCTTAGAGGATCTTTTCTAGGGCGATGAGTGACAACAGCAGGTTTATAGGTGGGTTGCTCAAATGGATAATTTCGGCTTGAGCCTCCGAATGACTCATAAACTTTAGCCGGTGAAGGCTTGCCTACTTTGGTTACATTAAAAGTAACCCAGGGCTGAGGTCTGTTTCGCTTGGGTTTACTCTGCTGAGATGACCCAGGCTTATCAGTCCTCTGCTGATTCTGCTGAGGTCTCCTTGTCTTAGCTGAGTTATGACTTGGATTCCTCTTCTGATCTCGAGACTTCTGAGCTTTGGACTTATGTTGGTTGTCAGCAGGCTTCTGAGTTTGAGTACTCTTCTGCTCTGTTGAAACCTTTTGATCACCAGCAGACTTCTGAGCTTTGGAGCTCTTCTGTCCAGCTGGGACCTTTTCTGTCCCTCTGCTCTTCTGCCCTTCTGATCCAGATGCAGGCTCAGCTGGCCCTTTACCCTTTCGAGGATCCCTAATTAATCCACTGTCACCTTTCTTCTTCTTTTGTGGTTTGGGTTTGGGATAACCAAGACCCCTTTTATCATTCACAGTTTGTGAGGATTCAGCTATTTCAGACACGGCATTCTTTGCCTTAGTCAGCTGATCCACTTTCAGCTGAAGCTGTTGTGAATTTTTTGTTATCAGCTCATTCTGCTTGAAGAGTTCATCGAACTTAGCTGTCAGCAGATTATGTTCTTCACTCAAGACAGTGTTCTCAGAAAGTAGCTTTTCTATCAGCTTCTCCTGTTCTTCACATTTTGCTATTAAGTCAGCAGACTTGTTAGCTTGTGAGTCATAGGATATCACTGGTAGTCTAGTGCTTTCCAGATCTTGTCTCAAGCTTAAAACTTCAGCTTTCAGACTAGAGTTCTCCTCTTCCAGCTTAGAACAAACTTTTAAGGAGGATTGGAGATCAGATAACAACTTGTGTATATCTGACTCCATAGAATAGGTAGAGGAGCAAGATGAGCTAACAGAGGGGGTAGGAGAATTTACCTCTTCCACCTTAGCCATAAGGCAGATATCATCCTCTGATTCAAAATCAGATGAGGACGAGGACGAGCTGATATCCTGCTTCTCCTCTTCTGCCAGCAAAGCTCTCTTATCAGCGAACCTGCGATCTCTCTTGATCCTCTTTTCTTCTCTTTCCCTTGGGGTAAGTTGAGGACAATCATAACTGAGATGTCCTGGCTTGTTGCAAGTGAAACAAACACTATCTCCTCCTTTTCTGGGACTTGGATCCCTCCTTCTCTCTGGAGACTTATATCTGGTCTCCTGTTCATCTGATGGTCTTCTGACATCAGATGACTTTTGGTATCTTCTGGAAGAATCACTCTTATTCTTCTTCCAATGAGATCTATACTTCTGAAACTTGTTTGACATTTTGTCAAACTTCTTGGTCAATAAAGCAAGTTGCTCCTTTAAGCTCATGTCTTCTGGAGCAGAGGATTTCTCTTGACTATCAGCTGCAGCAGAGAATGCAACATTCTTTGTGGCTGATGTAGTTGGAGTCTCATCTTCTTGATCTTCTTCTTGGATGTCGAACTCATGCGCCTTTAGATGAGATAGCAGTGTATGATGACTCATCTCAGATAAATTCTTTGTCTCTTTAATTACTGTCACCTTCACTCTCCATCTAGGAGTAAGAGATCTCAGGATTTTGTTGTTAATCTCTTTCTCCGAGTAATCCTTTCCTAAGGAGCTTGCTTTGTTCAGTATGTTTGTCAGTCTCATATCTAGCTGATCAATGGTTTCATCAGCTTTCATTTTAAATGTGTCAAAGGTATGTAGAACAGCTTGAAGCTTGTTCTCTTTGATTTGATCTGTCCCTTCACACATCAAGGAGAGTTTCTCCCACATCTCCTTAGCGGTTCTGCACGTCTTAATTTTCTCTATATATTCTTTGGAGAGTGTCTCAATGATTTCTGTTCTGGCCACTTGGTCGAGGTTGAAGAGTTTTCTTTCAGCATCATTTAATTCACTCTTCTTCTTCTCTGTCTTCCTTCTTTCACTAATTTCAGCTTCTGGAGTCTTGCCATCACTTATTCCTTCCCAGAAGAACTTGATTGGCCCTTCCTCCAGAACATCTAGCATTCCATCATGAATGGCTCCAAGGTGATTCTCCATCCTGAATTTCCAGTAGTCATAATCCTCTATGGAGAATTCAGGTAACTTCCTTGTCTTGGATCCACTCTTTTTGTAGGAAGACATATCTGCAAGTGGTTAGATAAAAAGCACACAGATTCTAAAAAAAAAATCAGGGATCTGTCCAGGTGACCACCAAAAGCTTCTCAAACTGTGGCCGTTAGGACACACAGCTCTGATACCACTTGTTGGTCCCAAAGGCAGGTTTTGGGAAGAATACACTTGAACAAGTCTAGAAGGGGGGGGGGTTGAATAGACTTGTAAGGATTCAAAAAAACCTTTTTCAAATTTACTGATTTATTCAGAAAAACAGCAGACTACTTGAGGTAATCTGAATTTTGAAATTAGTGCGCTGTGTATAGTGCGGAAACGTTTTAAAGAAAATCTGATTTTAAGTGATGTGCACAGATAAGAACAGAAAGAAATACGAAGAGACACAGGGGTTTATAGTGGTTCGGACCAACTGTCCTACATCCACTCTCCTCAATCCAACTTGGACTTGAGGGGCTCTCCACTAACTCACTTACTCACTTTCTTACACAATTTTGAGAGTACTACTCTCTTTACAACTCGTCAATGCTATAATTGCAATTGACTTCTCACAGCTTCTACAAAGCTTTTACAAAAGATAAGTATGGATGGTGTTTTTTAGTGTAAGTGATAAAACTGACAGAGTATTGGCTAGCTTAATGTGCGTGTGAATCCAATACTGAAATTATCACAATTACTCCAATTTATAGGATCAAATAACTAGCCGTTGGAATGGACTAGAAATCTGAGATCCTATAATCTCGCATTCAATCAATCATTGTGATTGATTGAATTTCCTTCTTGATTCCCGTCAATCTTCGCGACCTTCAATCAATCAAGTTTGTCCCCTTGATTGATTGATCCTCTATTCTGGGAATCTTCCTTTTATATCGCAAGTTAACCCTTTAAATTGATTCCGAAGAATCTGGGCTGAGCACAGGACCTCAGCTGATCTGTCTCCTCAGCTGGTGTATCAGTCTGCTGATACTTGGACCTCAGCTGATGTGCAAGTCTGCTGGTGTGCACCTCAGCTGGTCTTCTTAACTTCGTCCGAATAAGTCTTTTATCCATGGTCCTTGTCTTGTCTGCGACGTGCTCTCAGCTGATCAGCTAATCTTCTGATATCAGCTAATCTGCTCTTCAGCTTATCGGCTGATGTAAACTTCTCTGATGATCTGCTTTCGATGCTCCAGTGTCAGCTGATTAAATCTTCTGTCTTCTAAAATCGGCTAAGTCCACAAGGTCTCAGCTGGTCTTCTCTTCTATGAAAGCTTCGGATCTTCTAGGCAGCAAGGTAGGTTCCCCCTTACTCGAACCTATCTAATCCTAACTACTCATCAGCTGACTAACATGTTCAGCTGGTCCTATTACAAGCTGATTTGTTTTATATCATCAAAACATCTAACACAGATATCCTAACAGAAGGATCTGGAAGGAATCATGACTCCGCATAATGATTCATTGGTCATAAGCGCAAATATCATGAATGCACGAGTTCACAGACTACTGGTCGACACTGGAGCGTACACGAATATCCTGTTTAAGAGTACTCTAGACCAGATAGGGGATTACAAATCCTACATTGAAAATTGTAATCACAGGATTATAGGATTCGGAGACGATGTCACTATTCCCCTAGGAACTATACGTCTGTCTGTTGAACTTGTATCGGTCGACGATCCCAATAGGAGAATGACGAGGCAAGTAGATTTTCTCGTTGTAGACCAGTCATCCTCCTATAACGGGTTCCTCGGCTGACCTTTTTTGCATGAATTTAAGGCTGCATGTTCGACTTACTACTACTGTATAAAATTCCCGACACCAAACGGAGCTGACACTATAAAGGGAGATCAGAAGAAAGCCCGCAAATGCTTACTTCAGAATGCGTCATCGGTCACTTATGTACACATGATTGAAAGTCCTCCCCCAGATACTGAACTGGAACCAGAGACATTGAGTGCTTCCCATGCGGAAGCGGAACCAATGGAGGTTGATGACTCAGTTCACATACCAGAGAGTGCACCTAATCCTATGGTACAGATCCTAGGGGAATCGGAGGCTGAAAGGTATCTCATGGGCGTACGCCCAGACGAATGCCTACTCAGCCAAGATTCCGAACCTAGGATCATACCAGAAAGTGTACAAGATTCGATTGTACAAACCCTAGGGGAATCAGAGACTGAAAGGCATCTCAAGGGCGAACACCCAGATGAATACCTACTCAGCCAAGATTTCGAAACTAGGCTCGAAAGTGAACCGATGGAGATTTAAGACGAACTAAACATGGATGGATCTATTTAGATCCTAGGTGGAAAGAAAATCAAAAATGCACCACACCGATGGAAGAGTTGACATCTATCCAAGCTTATCCAGATAAAGAAGATCTAGAACTCTTCATCGGATCTGAACTACCTGAGCCGTTCAGAACAAGAATGATCACTTTCTTGAGAAACAATTTGGACGTTTTCGCATAGTCTCATTCAGATATGACAGGCATTCCGACAGAACATGCCTGTCATCAACTTAATATTGATCCAGCATGCCGACCGATTCACCAAAAAAGATAAAAATTTGGACCCGAGAAGTACGAAGCACTAACAACAGAAGTCAAGAAGTTGCTAGATAATAAGTTGTTACACGAAGCCTTGTGCCCCCAATGGGTTGCGAACCCTGTTCTTGTTCGTAAACCCAACGGCACATGGAGACTCTGTATCGACTTCACAGATCTGAATGATGCATGTCTGAAGGATAACTTTCCACTCCCCCACATCGATCATCTGGTTGATAACACTGCAGGGCACGAGCTCATGACCTTCATGGAGGCCTTCGCAGGATATCATCAGATCGCACTACATCCTGACGATCAGGAGCATACCGCATTCTACACCAACAAGAATCTTTATTGTTGGGATAGGATGCCATTTGGTTTGATCAACGCTGGAGCCACCTATCAGAGATTGGTGAACAAGATGTTTGACGAACATATCGGCCACTCAATCGAAGTCTATGTGAATGATATTGTTGTGAAGAGTTTGCACAAAGAAGACCATCTCGAACACCTCTCTCAAACATTCCAAATACTACGCGCCTATAACATGAAGCTTAACCCGAAGAAAAGTAGTTTCGGAATTCATTCGGGAAAGTTCCTAGGACATCTGGTCAGTCAGAGCGGAATTGAGGTGAATCCAACCAAGGTCAAAGCCATAATTGATATGAAGCCTCCTGATTCGGTTCGAAAAGTTCAACGGCTCACAGGATGTTTAGCTGCATTGAACCGTTTTATCTCAAGTTCTAGAGATAAATGTCGGCCATTCTTTGAGGCCATGAAGAAGAAAAAAGATAATTTCATGTGGACAAAAGACTGCCAAAGAGCATTCGAAGAAATCAAACAATATCTGGGCAATACACAGATTTTATCCAAACCAATTCCAGGTGAAAAGCTTTTCCTCTACCTCGCTGCATCTGAGGTAGCAATAAGTTCGGTGCTCGTACGCGTCGAAGGCAAGTTTCATTCCCCGATCTACTATGTCAGTCAGGCACTACATGAAGCCGAAGTTCGGTATTCTCCAACGGAGAAACTGGCATATGCATTGGTCATGAGCACACGAAAGTTGCGGTCGTACTTCTATGATCATCAGGTAGAAGTACTCACGACATTCCTGCTCAGACAAATTTTACATCGCCCAGATACGGCGGGAAGATTGCTAAAATGGTCACTTGAAATTAGCCAGTTTAGCATCACATACGCAACAAGAACAACAATCAAGGGGCAAGCTCTGGCCGACTTCATTGTAGAGCTAACTTATCCAGCTGAACTGACAAGGGATCTTGAACATCCGTGGCACCCGTATGTGGATGGTTCGTCTACGAACTTGGCGTCGGGGGCAGGAGTAGTGTTAATAAGCCCTGACCGACAAGTGTTCACGTCAGCAATAAGATTTGCTTTCCTGGCAACCAACAATGAAGCTGAGTACGAGGCGCTGATTGCCGGACTCAGACTTACATTGGCAGTTGGAGTTAAGAGAGTACATATTTTTGGTGACTTCCAACTTATAGTTTCTCAAGTCCGAGGAGAATTCGAGGCCAAAGATGAACACATGATGCTATATCAGAAGATAGTGGCTCATCTGATATCAATGTTTCAGCAAGCATACACTGAACAGATACCTCGACTTGAGAACACTCAAGCAGACGTCTTAGCCCGATTAGCATCCAGACAGGGGGCAACTGAGATAACAGAAGTCGTCATCACTCAACTCGATAATCCTTCAATCTCTGATTACCAAATAAATCAAACGTTGAAGGGGGGGCGAGAGATGGACGAGGAAGATAACGACTGGAGGATAAGTTTGCAAAAGTATCTGACCACTGGGGAACGGCCCGAAGATTCATGGGCAGCGGTTCGATTGGTCAAGCAAGCAGCTCGTTACGTGATGATCGACGGCCAATTGTACAAGAGAGGATTTTCATCACCCCTACTCAAATGCGTTTCACGAAAATAGGGATGGGAAATTCTCGAAGAAATCCAAGAGGGCATATGCGGAAGTCATGCAGCAGGACGAGCATTGGCACATAAGACCATGAGGCAAGGATATTACTGGCCTACATTGAAAGAAGATGCTATCTCATTTGCGAAAAAATGCCGCAAATGTCAGATGTTCGCTCCTAACATTCACGTTCCTCCATAAGAGATGAAAGCGGTATATAGCCCGTGGCAATTCGCCAAATGTGGTATCGACATCATCGGACCATTCCCGCCTGGGAAAGGAAGTGTGAGGTTCGCAGTAGTTGCTGTGGATTATTTCATCAAATGGGTCGAAGCCGAATCACTGATGACGGTCACTCAGGAGAAGATGATCAATTTTATCTGGAAAAATTTGATCTGCAGATTCGGCTTACCTCGATCGATCGTAACTGATAATGGGCCACAATTCGACAGAAAGAAAGTTCGAGAGTTCTGTAATACTTAGGGAATCAAGAAGTATTACTCGACCCCGTATCACCCACAGTCCAACGGTCAGGTCGAAGCTATTAACAAAATCATCAAGTAAACGTTAAAGCTTTGTTTGACAGAGAAGAAAGGAAGCTGATCAGAGGAACTCCCGGAAGTGTTGTGGTCATACCGCACGTCATTCAGAACAAGCACAGGTGAAACTCCATTTGCGATAGCGTACGGTGTTGAAGCGATGGTACCAGTTGAGCTACAGAATCCAACATGGCGAGTTCGTATGTACGATGAGAAAGAAAATGATGAGGCTGTCGCGATCGAAAAAGATTTCCTGGAAGAAAAGCGGGCAGCAGCGGAAGTACGTAATGTGGCATACAAATAGTACACCACCCGGTATTACAACTCGCGAGTCAAGACCAGAAGTTTCCAAGAAGGGGATTTAGTACTACAAAAAATCCTATCTACTCCACCCGGAACTTTTGGACTAGGATGGGAGGGGCCATTTCGTGTCTCGCAAAGTTGGTCGAACGGGACTTGCGAATTGGAAGACCTAGATGGAGTACCATCGTCATACACGTGGAATGCTGCCCATCTGAAGAAATTTTATCAATAAAGGATGTAAATGTACATTTTGTTTTAGAACAGATTATGAATGCTATAGATGGTCTTTTTTTATAAGGTCGCAGTCTAATTGAAATCGCCTAACTGAAGTTGCTACAGAGGGTAATGCGCTCCAGGTAGAGCTCTGGTTCTGCCTGGTCGAGCACGCTCTTCATGCAGTGACAGAATAGTGATACACTATACCAATATGTCCTGCACCGGAGCGCAAGCATGCTAAGGCTTTCTTGGGTTGAAAAGTTACGGCACTAAATGCCTAACAACTCTCCGAACAAGAATAGAGCGTGATAACCCCGAAAGACCACGCCTAGAGGGACTTGAGTGTACATTCGAGGCCCCTCCGAAAAATATTACGTACGATCCGGAGGATAGCAGAGTGGATGTACCCGATAATACCGGGATAGGGCTTCATGTCCACCTAAGGGATGCAGATATGCTCCCGAGGACGAAGTGAACGCTTTCTGATGGCCCAATTCCGCACGAGTGTCTTATTCGTTTCGTGCCCAAAAAGAGGCAGAACGGAGTGACTTAAAGACCTAACAACCGCGAAAGGCAATAGTAGACGATTAGACATAAATGGCATTTCAGAGTTCATTAAAAACAAAACAAGTGCATTGGAAAGACATCCTTCATTGAAGAAAAAGAAGTACATCGGAAAATGAAAAGTTCGAACAACATTCGAAAAATGAAAAGACAGAAATCGAAAGTGCAACACAGAGCAGTAAGGCAAAAAGCAAAACTGATGTCTAAAACAGAAAAGACATCAGGCAGACAAAACGACAACCCTAGTCGGCAGCGGGGGCAGTGGTATCAGCAACAACACAAGGCGGGACCTCGGGAACTGTTGTATCATCGCCAGGAGGAGTTTGAATGTAAGACATGGCGATCTCGTTCTTTCTCTCCTGAGGCAAATTCAAGACTGTGAGGCAAATTTAGAAGCCCTCTACACCTCTATATCTTCAATGTCTCCGAAATGCCTAAGAACAAGAGAGCATGCAACCTGGTGGAGGACGTCTCAAAGAAATGGGTGATCGCCCAAATGGTACCTGGAAGGAGACAAAGTTATATAAGTGAACGTCGGAACGAATGACACACAGAGGATGCGACTTACGTCTCAATTCCCCATATTCTTCCGGAGTATTACTGGTCAATTACTGGATGCAAGGGCAGTGGGAACCCGACATCAACGTTCATCGCAATACACCCCGGTGGGGGCCGATCAGCTCGCTCACAATCACGAGGGGCATGCATGTGGATATCAAGTGGAATCCGATACTCATCTCGAATAGTCATCAAGTCATCTTCAAACAACAGGCTTCGATGACGAGTCGCCTCACATCTCATCTCAACATACAGAACAGGACGAAGTCGAGGTCGGATAAATTTGGTCCCATTGCTGATCAATATAAACGAGCCAATTGAAGTTAGTAGCACCCTCACGAGGATTCACTGCCTCAGGGGTATCAGCGATCTGATCTCAAGATTCCGAGACCTCTCGGACGGTATTAACTTCTTCAGCATCAGGCTCAGAAGACTCCGTGCTTGCCCCAAATACATCAAGAAAAACCGAATAGACATCAGACTCGGTCTCCTCGTCATTCATTTCTTCATCAATTGCCAATAATCTTCTCTTGGTTGGAGGAGAACGAGCCATTTGATCACGAGAAGTAACTTGAGCACGACGAGCAGCTCACAAATCCCCCTCAGAAGGTTGGCGGCGAGCAGCTCACCTGCTCGCCCCAAGACCTACTCGCCCCCTCACATCATGGGCTGCTCGCCCTTTCGTGATCCATGAAGCTGATCATCAATTTCAGCTATTTCAGTACACGACGATCCAGCCAAGGAAACTCAACACCATTTGGGCGTGGATATTTGAAAGCACACCCTGGTATCTCTTTTTTCCTACGACAGGTTTATACACAAGGGTGGTTTACGGCTAGGTTTTTAATGAGGCCACAGGGGTTTTTCACTATATCCATCATCCAAACGGTTGCAGGTCAAGTCAAGATTGAAATTACTTCCCAACAACGAAGGATTCTTATAAAATCCAGATAGCTTGATAATTGTTATCCACCTGATGGTTCCAACAAACATCAAGCTAGGGGGCAACTGTTGATGAAATAAGTTAATCCAAATGTTCAAAGAAGTAATCAACTTAATCCCCAGTGACGTGTCCCAAGAGAATTAACCGAAGACAAGAAGATCATAATAATGAAGCCAAGATGCAGCTGGAACAGGTGAAAACCAATAAATAAGATGAAAGAATCACATGAAGATCACAAAATAGAAAAGCAACAGTGCAAATTCAAAAAAGGTGAGCAGCTCACCTGCTCACCCCAGCTGCACCTGCTCACCCGGAGACGAGCAGCTCTCCTGCTCACCCCAGCTGCACCTGCTCACCCGGAGACAAGCAGCTCACCTGCTCACCCCAGCTGCACCTGCTCACCCGGAGACGAGTAGCTCACTTGCTCACCCCAGCTGCACTTGCTCACCCGGAGATAAGCAGCTCACCTGCTCACCCCAGCTCAGCTGCTCACCTGCTCGCCTATTTGCTCATTATAGGCGAGCAGGTCTTACAATTCTTGTGATAGGCGAGCAGCTCACCTGATTTAGGAATGATCACCAAGACCAAGTTTTCATCATTTTTTGCCAATTTTCCGTTATAATTATCTTGTTTAAGCGGTTAGGGACACGTGTATGCTTCTGAAGAAGAGTGGCAAGGTGAATGCCACCACCTACTTGTAATTTTGCTTATAAATAGGCCATTTTTCAGAAATAAGAACAAGTTTTCGCTGCTATAACGAAGTTCTGTCAAAATATTTCCCGAGTTAAATACTTTGCAGTTCCATTAATCTGATTTTGTTCGGTTGTTAGTGAAATCGCAACTAAAAGCCACATAAACGTTTTCGTTGCGGAGATTTCATTAGCAGGGCGATGAGCGGTAAATTGGCCGTTGCGATGCCAATTGAGCTTGATATGCATTCATGTCAAAAGGTGCTTCTAACAATTGAAAAAATGAACAACTCCATGATGTAAGAATATCTGGTGTCTGTACATCAGGCAATCTTGAAATAGAAGCATCTGTCATACATTACAATAAATATATAATAAATACAAAAACTATTTTTAGTTAATATAATTTGTAAATTGCATACCATTTCCAGCATACTGAGGTACCTTATATTGTGGCCAAGCACCTATCAAATGAATAATAATAATATATCGTTAAGTAAAAAATACAAATAAATAAATAAATAATAAAAGTAATCTTATAATATCTAACCAGCACTCTGTGTGGAAGGCGCATATTGAGGTACCCCATATTGTGGCTAAGCATTTACCAAAATAACAATAAGATATCATAAATAAATAAATATAATCATTTACAAAGTACTACCTCAATCCAACTAAAGTTTGCATACTTTAATTTTTAGTTTATCCAACAAAAGTTTGCATATTTCCAAAATGGAAATTGATAAGTTCAATTTGAGCATGTCATATTAATACATCATTGAGTTACAAATAGGGAGGGTAAATACCTGTTATTCTCCTCCAAAAGGGATGAAAACTGTGTTGTTTCCAACTCTGGCTCGTTTCTTCCACTGTGCTCTGCCTTCTTCACGAATCTAGAATAAAGTTGGGCCGGAAAGGTTTCCGGCATCGACCATCCGATGCTCAAGTTAGTATTTTATGCCCCCATGGATGTAACAGTAATGAAAATGTAAAGAAAATATTTGAATATGGGTGAATTGTTCTCCAAGAATGATTAAGTGTGCTATTTATACCCTTCCCTTCATAAGGAGAGGGTAGGCAGGTCATTTCACCTTTTTGGGACCATGGCTACACCGAAATAGTACGCATAGAGTGGACACATGGCGCCAGACTAGTGGCTTCCCTGTACTTGTCTGATTCTTCCATGGGATTTAAGCGGCCACATGCGCCCAGCGTATTGTACTTCCAGGTAAAACGATGTTTACCCTCTAAGATCCAGCCAGTGAATCCTGATCTAATAGTTACCATAAATATATTATGTTTGGGTCCGATAATATGATCAACCTCTCACCTCTGGATAGAGGTCACGAGTCAGAGGTGACATAGCAATCGTTTACCGTGTTCATGTCATATCTCTCCTTCTTTTGACCTCTGGCTCTCCAGGGGTCCCATTATCATCTATCCAGGGGCCCACATATCACCAATCTTTGGACCCGTGGGTTGAGATTGGGCCCGAAGGGCTCTCAGCTCTTATATCTGGGGTGTGGACTATTTTGTCCACATCAACTACTCCTCCCTATTCCGAGTAATACACCCTCTAGGTTGTTTACGTGGAATACTTCTACTTTTTATCTCTCCCCTCATTCCGTCTGGAATTGGGTTACCATTTTTACCCCTATTTAATGTTTACAGGGTTGCAATTTCCTTCCCTCGGTTTTGGGCTGTCGTTTCATTATCCCAGCCGCTCATCTTCTGCGACTTCTCACTTGCCAAGATTGTGCCCTTACACGTGTCCAGGGAGAGGATACTGGTCTCCGTCCACTTTCACTCTTCCCAATAAAAGCACCCCCAATCGCTCCATATTCAGGGGTAATCTCTTCTTTCTCTCAGTCCTTCTCAATCTGACTATTTAGTGTGCTCTGCCAAAATAGGTAAGAGAGGAAGGGTTTTCCTTTGACAGAGGATTTTAGCCGGGCGTTTCTTCACATCCCTCATCTCCGACGAGTCGATTACTTCGAGGTATTTCCGTATCCTTTCTCTGCTTGTCATTCTCTGCATGTTGAGTTCTTGATTTTATTGTTTTTTCTCTCTTTCAACGGGTTTGTCAAGCTTGCCGGCCTAAATCATGTCAAAGACTTCCCGCTTTTCCGGCGAATCTCGCCCTGAGAGTTCCTCCGGGAATCTTTCCCGTTCTCAATCTTCAAACCGTTCATCTTCGACGGTTTTAGGGCTTCCTGCTCAGAATCCACGTCCTACCCTTCTCTCTACTCATCCCATTAGGAACATCCCTGAGGGGAGCAGGTCTCGCTGGAATGACATTTACCGTCAAACTGACCTGAATCTGGTTGAACTCGAGCGTATTAAGTAGATTTTGGGTCCTCACCCCGATTTTTTAGTGGATCTTCCGGGGGCGGATGAACGTCTGAATCATCTGCCTTTTCCCTCTTTATCTCTTTGGTTTTCTCAGGTGCATGCCGGACTCCGCTTTCCGGTGCATCCTTTCCTTTCTAGGGTATGCAACCTTCATAAGATTCCCTTGAATCAGATTACTCCTTCCTCTATCCATCTTCTACTGGCTTTCTTTTTCATTATGAAGGCAAACAGTGGGAATCCTACCGCTGAAATCTTTCATGCTTGCCACGATCTAAAGAGAAGAGATGATTTTTACTATTTTAGCTCTAGGACCTAAGGCTTGGTGCATTTTGTAGGTAAACCTCCCAGTGTTGATGGATACTGGAAGAACAGTTATTTTGTTGTGACCTCTCGTTCAGGCACATGGCCTTTCTCTTGTGAGCGATGGCAATATAAGACACAAAAATCTTCTAATTCTTCTCGTTCTCTTGAGGAGGTGATCTCTCCTAATGATCGGGATGTAATGATCCGTTTGAATCGAATCATTTCCAAAATCGCGTATCCCCGAATTTTTTATCTTCTTCGTGAAGACCATGTTCTGTTTCACTTTGAGTTTTGAAACCAGAGGCCTTCTGCACATTCTGAGGCTGGTACTCCCTCGTTTTCTTTGTTGGTTTTTTCTTTACTTGCTAGGTGATCTTTCTAAATCCCATATATTTTCATGGTGATAACTGGTTCTATTTAAGGTATGTACTGGAAGAATGCCCTCATCCTTGAGGACGACGATGTTCAAGATATTACTCCTGTGATCCAAGTGGGTGACTCTAAAGGTGCAGGTCCTTCTGCTAAGGCCACTATCACAGAAGAGGGTTCTTCTCTTCCCTCTACTGTCTCTGCTCCAACCTCTGTAACTGTCAAGGAAGAGTCTTTGGCCAAGCCCCGTGAGAAGGTTAAGAGGGCTTCTTCATCCTCTGCTCTCAACAAGCCTGCTCTGAAGAGGACTCGGTATTCCAAGCGTCAAGCTTCTCGAGCAGACGCTCAAGTGGAGATTTCTTCCGAAATTCCTGCTGCTGACTCATTCGTGGCTTCAGAGGAGGAGGAGAACTTGGCTTTTCTTAAGGGGTTAAAGTCTCCCCGTGGCTTTCCTGGTCTTTCCAGCTTACCCGCCAGTCATCTTCGGCCTATGGCGCATCTAAAGCTGGTCGAGGTACGCTTGTACGATGCTTTTCTTTCGTTCATACAACTTTTACTTTGAGTTATAGGTTCTAATTTGTTTGCTTCCTTTTTCCAGTTCTTGAATTTGCAGGCTATTCTCCTGGAAAGTGAGGATTTTTCTTCCCTTGATTCCCTTCACCGGGATCTCGAGGCAAGAGTCAAGAGTTGGCTGTAGCCCTTCAAGAGCTAGGCCTTGTTCGCACGCAAAATTCTGAAAAGGATGCTCAAGTGAGGGACCTTGAGACGAGGCTAGCAGGTGTTGAAGCACAGCTTGAGGTGAATACACACGGGGTCTGCATCAAGGTGTTGAGCTATGCCGTCAGAGGCTTCTGACTACTGCTTTGGGACAATCGTTCTTGAAGGAGATGCATGAGGGATTACTGGAGGCTTATCACAACAGTTCCCTTTTTCTGAAAAACATGGCTCCCAACGTCAGCCATTTCCTCCGTCATGGATTCAAGTCGGCTGTTAGGCATGCTCAAGAGAAAGGTTTCACTGAGAAACTTGACATGTCTCGCATCAAGGAGGATGTCAGTCCTTCTCCCTGTTTCAAAGGTGATCCTAATGTACCTGTGGATTTTCCCTGGTTTCTTCCCGTGATGAGAAAGGCATTTCTGCAACTGTCGAAGGTGGGCTCTTTAGATCCTGCACTCCCCCCTGCCGATCCCATGATCTAGGACCTTCTATCTGGTAAGGACTCCACTCCTCTGGCAGATACAGGGGCAACTCCGCCCCCTGTTGCTAACACTGCTCCTTCTGTGCCCGATGGGGGCGATGATATCTAATTGTGGCAGATTTGTTTCTTTTGTTTTTCTGAAAACAATGTTACTACTCTGGGACCTGCGTGTCCTCTCTAGAGCGTGTGTGCTCCTTTTGAACAATTAACTCGGTGTTTATGCTTTCTGCTGCCCTATGTTGACAACATTTTCTTTTTCTAGACCTATGCGTCCCCTTTTTTATCCGTTCAGAGCGTGCATGCTTTTATTCCAAATATTTGCTATCTTGTTATTCATGATATGATTTGTAGTTGAATTTATGTTTTTGCAATTTGGTAAAAATTGTGGGTTCTGGGCGATAGTATACGTCTTTCTCCCTTAAAAAAATATTTATCTGTTTCTAAGATAAATTTTTCGAAATTCATTTTCACAACCGAGAGGTCAGAGAGCAAAAACTTGTGATCTTCTCCCTTCAAAATATATTTATCCGTTTCTAAGATAAATTTTTCGAAATTCATTTTCACAGCTGGGAGGTCAGAGAGCAAAAACTTGTTCTAGCTCTTCTCCCTTCAAATTTTTTTTATTTGTTTCTAAGATAAATTTTTTGAAATACATTTTCACAACCGGGAGGTCAGAGAGCAAAAACTTGTGCTCATCTCCCTTCAAAAAATGTTTATTTGTTTCTAAGATAATTTTTTCAAAATTCATTTTCACAACGGGGAGGTCAGAGAGCAAAAACTTGTGCTCTTCTCCCTTCAAAAAATATTTATATGTCTCTAAGATAAATTTTTCAAAATTCATTTTCATAGCTGGGAGGTCAGAGAGCATAAACTTGTGCTCTTCTCCCTTCAAAAAATATTTATCTATTTCTAAGATAAATTTTTCAAAATTTATTTTCATAGTTGGGAGGTCAGAGAGCAAAAACTTGTGCTCTTCTCTCTTCAAAAAATATTTATCCATTTTTACTATAAATTTTTCGAAATTCATTTTCACAACCGGGAGGTCAGAGAGCAAAAAATTATGCTCTTCTCCCTTCAAAAAATATTTATCTGTTTCTAAGATAAATTTTTCAAAATTCATTTTCACAGCTGGGAGGTCAGAGAGCAAAAACTTGTACTCTTCTCCCTTCAAAAAATATTTATCTGTTTCTAAGATAAATTTTTTGAAATTCATTTTCACAACCGGGAGGTCAGAGAGCAAAAACTTGTGTTCTTCTCCCTTCAAAAAATATTTATCTGTTTCTAAGATAAATTTTTCAAAATTTATTTTCACAGCTGGGAGGTCAGAGAGCAAAAACTTGTGCTCTTCTCCCTTCAAAAAATATTTATCTGTTTCTAAAATAAATTTTTCAAAATTCATTTTCACAGCTAGGAGGTCAGAGAGCAAAAACTTGTGCTCTTCTCCCTTCAAAAAATATTTATC